>JAJPUD010001586.1:345386-373156 GCA_023553655.1 Myrmecobius fasciatus
TAATTTTCTGTAATCTTGTTGCTAAAATCTTATTTAATTTTTTTGCATCAATATTCATTAGGGAAATGGGTCTATAGTTTTCTTTCTCTGTTTTCACCCTACCTGGTTTAGCTATCAGCACCATATCTGTATCATAGAAGGAATTTGGTAGTATACCTTCTGTCCCTATTTTTTCAAGTAGTTTGTATAGTATTGGAATTAATTGTTCTTTGAATGTTTGGTAGAATTCACATGTAAAACCATCTGGCCTGGAGATTTTTTCTTAGGGAGTTGATTAATAGCTTGTTCTATTTCTTTTTCTAAAATGGGGCTATTTAAATAATTTATTTCCTTTTCTGTTAACCTGGGCAATCTATATTTTTGTAGATATTCCTCAAATTCATTTAGATTATCATATTTATTGGCATAAAGTTGGGCAAAGAAATTCCTAATTATTACTCTAATTTCCTCTTCATTGGAGGAAAGTTCTCCCTTATCATTTTTGAGACTAACAATTTGATTTTCCTCTTTCCTTTTTCTGATCAAATTAACTAAAGGCTTATCTATTTTGTTGTTTTTTTCATAAAACCAACTCTTAGTTTTATTTATTAATTCAATAGTTTTCTTATTTTCAATTTTATTAATCTCACCTTTTATTTTCAGAATTTCCAATTTGGTATTTAATTGAGGGTTTTTAATTTGCTCTTTTTCTAGTTTTTTTAATTGTAACCTTAATTCATTGATCTTCTCTTTCTCTCTTTTATGCAAATAAGCATCTAGAGATATAAAATTACCCCTTATAATCGCTTTGGCCATATCCCAAAAATTTTGGTATTTTGTCTCATTATTATCATTCTCCTGGGTGAAATTATCGATTGTGTCTATAATTTGCTCTTTCACCCATTCATTCTTCAGGATTAGATTATTTAATTTCCAATTAACTTTTGGTCTAATTTCTCCTGGCCTTATATTACATGTGAGTTTTATTGCATCATGATCTGAAAAGGATACATTTAGTATTTCTGCTTTTCTGCATTTGATTTTGAGGTTTTTATGCCCTAACACATGATCAATTTTCATAAAAGTTCCATGAACCCCTGAGAAAAAAGTATACTCCCTTCTATCACCATTCAATTTCCTCCAGAGATCTATCATACCTAACTTTTCTAACATTTTGTTTGTCTCCCTAACTTCTTTCTTATTTATTTTGTGGTTTGATTTATCTAATTCTGAGAGAGCAAGCTTGAGATCCCCCACTAGTATACTTGTACTGCCTATTTCTCCTTGCATCTCTGTTAGTTTCTCCTCTAGGAATTTGGATGCTATACCACTTGGTGCATATGTTTAGTATTGATACCACTTCATTGTCTATGGTACCCTTTAGTAAAATATAGTTTCCTTCCTTATCTCTTTTAATTAGATCTATTTTTGCTTTTACTTGGTCTGAGATAAGGATTGCTACTCCTGCTTTTTTTGTTCACTTGAAGCATAAAAGATTCTGCTCCAGCCCTTTACCTTCACTCTGTATGTATCTCTATGTTTTAGATGTGTTTCTTATAAACAACATATTGTAGGATTCTGGCTTTTAATCCAGTCCTCTATCCATTTCCGTTTTATGGGAGAGTTCATCCCATTCACATTCACAGTTAAAATGACTATATCTATATTTCCTGCCATCTTATTTACCCAAAGTTATATTTTTCTCTTCTCTTTCCCCTTACTCCCTTCCCCCCTCCCCAGTATTTTATTTTTGATGACCACCTCCCTCTAACAGTACTCCCCCCTTTAGAACCCTACCTCTTTTTTACACCTTTCCCCTAATCCTATTAATTTATCCCTTTCTTTTCCTTCTTTCCCTCCTCCTTCCCTATACAGATGGCCAAGTTTTTCCCTGAAATCAAATGCGTCTGATATACTCTTTTAGAGCCCTATCCAATGAGAGTAAAAATACTCATCACCCTCCCTTCTTTCCCTCAATTATATTAGATTTTCTCTGTCTCTTCATGAGACTTTGCCTTATTTTACCTCCTTTTTATTTTTACTTTATTTTACCTCCTTTCCCCTCCCCCCTTTTTTTTTTTACAATATGATATACCTTCCACCTCTAATTTCTTTTCGATTATTATAAAAGTAAAATCAAATTATACCCCCATTCTTTAAGGATACCCCTAGTAGAGATATAGTTCTCGAGAGTTCTTTCCTTTTTACCTTTTTACGCTTCTCTAGAGTTCTGTCTTTGGAGGTCAAATTTTTTGTTCAGATCTGGTCTTTTCATTAGAAATAGGTGAAATTCTCCTGTATCATTAAATGACCATCTTCTTCCCTGGAAGATGATGCTCATTCTAGCTGGATAGCTTATTCTTGGCTGTAATCCAAGTTCTTTTGCCTTTCAGAATATCTGATTCCAGGCCCTTTGATCCTTCAGTGTGGAAGCTGATAGATCCTGTGTAATTCTAATGACAGTTCCTCAATAATTGAACTGTTTTTTTCTAGCAGCTTGTAATATCTTTTCCTTGGTAAGATAGTCCTGAAATTTGGCCACGATATTCCTTGGAGTTTTAATTTTAGGGTCTCTTTCAGGAGGTGATCGGTGAATTCTTTCAATGCCAACTTTGCATTCTGATTCTAAAACATCAGGGCAATTCTCTTTCATGATTTCCTGGAAGATAGCCTCAAGGTTCTTTTTTCATCGTGGCTTTCAGGGAGTCCAATAATCCTTAGATTATCTCTCCTGGATCTGTTTTCCAAGTCAGTTGTTTTTCCTAGGAGATATTTCATATTTTCTTCTATTTTTTCATTTTTTTTGTTTTTGTTTGACTGATTCTTGAAGTCTTATTGAGTCATTCATTTCAATTTGTTCAATTTTAATTTTTAAGGTATTATTTCCTTCAGTTATCTTTTTTAGCTCCTTTTGTAATTGGCCAATTGAATTTTTTGGTTCATTGCCTTCTTTTTCCATTTTGCCAATTTTATTTTTCAGTGAATTGTTGTCTTTTTCCAATTCACTATTTTTATTTTCTAGTGAGTTGGTGACTTTTTCCAATTCACCAATTTTGTTTTTCAGTGAATTGTTTTCTTTTACCAATTCACTATTTTTATTTTCTTGTGATTCGGTGACTTTTTCCAATTCACCAATTTTGTTTTTCAGTGAATTGTTGTCTTTTACCAATTCACCAGTTTTGTTTTTCAGTGAATTGTTGTCTTTTTCCAATTCACCAATTTTGTTTTTCAGTGAATTGTTGTCTTTCACCAATTCACTATCTTTATTTTCCAGTGAGTTGGCGACTTTTTCCAATTCACCAGACTTATTTTCCAGTTTTTCACATCTCTGTTGCAGGGCAATATTTCCTTCTTGCACTGCTCTCAGTTTATTTCCCCATTCTTCTTCTAGCTCTCTTTTGAGATTCTTTATGCAATCTTCCAGGTAAGCCTTCTGGAAGGGAGACCAGCTTAAGTCCACCTTTGTAGCTTTATCTGGGATTGTTTTCATAATCTCAGGATATGGGGACTTCTCTAGTTTCTCTCCGTAAAAGCTGTCGATGGTGAGAGCTCTCTTCTTCTTGCTCATGATTTTTAGCAGAGGTATCAGTCACCAGCAGGGAATTCTGCAGCAGCAGCAGCAGCAGCAGCAGCAGCAGCAGCAGCAACAATGATTTCAATTCGCCCTAGGGCAATTTGCCGAGTTGACTTCCAGTCTGAGGCTCATCTGCCTAGATCCGCACTAGTACCACACTTTCAGCTGCTCTCAATCCACCCTTTATCAAAGGTAGACCTGCCAAAGCACCTGCCCGCAAGCAGAGCAAAGTGGCCCAAGCATCTCCCAGGGACTTCCTGGCAGCCTAAAATCTTCTGGTCCTTCCCAGCCCCAGACTTGCACCCCGGCTGCGCACTGGCGTCTGAGTGCTGGGAGCTGCTCGATCCCCTGCCCGTCTAAAACTGACCTCAGAAGTTTTTTCAAAGTAGATATTTGATAGAAGTGCGTTGTAGTCCAAGTGTTTGATGGCGCCCTCACTCCAGAACCAGTTTGGAGGCTCCATTTGTCTGGGTCTGAGGGAAGGTCTCAGGAGCTCACAGAGGACGCTGTCTGCAGTTCGCCATCTTGGCCAACCTCTTGGCTGTCTTATTGAGAATTCAGAACAAAAGGAAATTTGCTTTTTTATAAAGACAGCACATAATTTTCAAAGTGAGGCATCCTAAACAAATGGATAGTTTTAAAACATTTTGCTTATTGGAAGATCAGATACCTATTATTTAGTGGCTGCAAAAAAGCTGATTTTTTTTTTGTTATCAATACCCACTTGAAAGCAGAACATCAGGTAGCTGGTAGCAGGAGCTGAGCAAGTCATCCTCAGTGGGAAGTAGACAAACTTTAAAGATAACTCTTTGAACTTCACTCATCTCTTAAAGTCTAGAGTATAGACAAGAACACATGTCCCAAACTTTGAGCTGTCTCATCTCACAGGAAAAGAGTTCACCAGAAGGGTATAATTCTATTGTCTTTTTCAGCCTTATCACTTGTAGAAGGAATGGAATAACAGAAAGGTTCAGACATATTTCTAGGGAGAACCAAAGGTGACAATATTAATAGGATTGTTCCCCAGAGGTTCCTCATTCCCCAGAATTGTCATATGAACTCAGCTGGTAAATAGTTTAAATTACTCAGTTAATTCATATATTATGCACTGTTATCAAAGGAAAATAAAATAATTTGAGGGTCAAACTATTCAAATTAGATATTCATGTCATTGTGATAAAAATAGCAAGTAATTTTTGAATTTTATTGTGTCTAATGCCATTGATCAAGGAGCTAATTTCCAAATATGTATCTTCAATGCTGACTTCCCTCTTGAGTTCCAGGGCCACCTTTCTTTCCTGTTACCTCTTAATATTTACAATATAATCCAATAAACAATAGGGAGATTTTGAAGATTTTTCCAGACGTGTGATAAAAGCTATGTTTCAGTAACTTAATCTGGATGCAATGTGTACAATATGGATGCCATGGTGGTACCAGGGGAAACTGGAAGACCAGCTTAGAGGTCATTGCAGTAATCTAGTTGTGGCATGAAGGAAAATTAAACTAGGATCAGTCAGTGAACATGGAAAATAATCTTTCTAACCAAACATTGAGAAGAAAGAATCAAAAGGAAAGGGTGACTAGATCAGGAGGAATAAAAGAAAGGGAGGAATCAAGATGTTACTACAAAGTTCTAAGTCTCATTGGTGAAGTGAAAGGAGATGCCATTAACAGAAAAGAAGAAATTGGATGAGTTTGGTGAGAAGTGACTATGAATTCTTTTTTGGACCCATATAGGTTGAGGAAAGGAGTGACATAAACAATGGAAAATGGTATTTAGAAATATAGGACTAGAGTTCAAATAAGATTGTATTTGCTGAAGGTATATATTTGGGAGTCATCTATAAAGAAATGAAGATTAAAGTCAGATACTTGATCCCATTTCCACTTATTTTTTTTCATGGAGATGTGTGACTCCACTCACTATTCAAATGAATTTTAGGTTACAACCCTCAGTTATTTTCAAGAATTATAAATAACCTGATGCCCTATTCAAGTCTCTAGGAAATCATCCCTATAAATTGCATCGAGACTCCTTGCTTTGTTTGTTGATTCCTTTTTCTTTTTGTTTTCGGAGACACATTTTTAGGCATAATATTACTTTAAATTTTGAAAGTCAGACCTGAAAAGGGAGAGAAGATGAAGGGTTATTATATGGAAAACTGACAACCCTTTCATTATTTCCAGCAACACTGATATCTGGCTATTTGTGCAGTGCTTGAAGAAAACAAACTGGAGCTTACTCTTGGACCGTGAAAAAGCATAACAAGCAATCACCATTTCCTATAATGATGTATCACTTTAAAAAAACAAAAACTTAAGTCCTTTCCTAACCCTCATAAACTAGTTATTACCATAAATGAAAAATGTGCCCTTTACTCTTTAACTTAAAGGTCTTGACCTTGATAAATATTTCATAAAAGGCACAATGAAATAAACATTTGTATTTAAATCAATTAGGTCATTCTTACCCAGTGAATTGAAAAACCAAGCTAATAAATAGCAAATTCTAGATTACATTAAATGATAGTTTGTGAGAAGATTTTACTAAAAATGGGGAGGAAAAAGGAATTATTCAGGGATTTCTTTTTTTCCCTTTTCCTATTTTATTGCTAGACATCCAGGAAAGGAGAGCAATAAATCATTTTTAGATTTCCTACTGAGGATTCTCTCCAGTCCTCATTATTATTCTGGGTTACTTTATTGGTGCTTCGTGATTGCAGAATCATCCGAAAATTTTGATCATATTCTCAATGAAACCAAATCACCTCAGCTGTGAGAACTTGCATGGTATTTTTCTTTTTTATGACAGCAGCATTTGGACACCTGGTGAACTGAAGAGTTTGTCTATAATTGCAGTATATTTCCAACAAATTAAACACATTTCTCCATGATCAGTCAATAATCAGGAAATTACTCCTCTCCCAGCTCCCCTCACAAAGGGCAAGTTTCAAAGATAGCTATAGAGATGATGTTTGGAACTGTCCAGAATCAGATTACACAAAAGTAAGAAGTCTGTGTTGAATCTTGAGTTAAAGTTATTCTATGTTGTCATGACACTGGAACAAAAACAGCAAAAACCTAAAGAAGGAAGAACAAGGATTAAAAGCTTCAGTTCCTGAAGGAGACAGCTTGTGTTGCTCAACTTTGAAACTCAAATTTCAAAGCCTGAGCTGTCATGTCAAATAGATGTGTTTCTTTGTTATTATAGAGTACATTTTTATTCAGGTTAGTGTTGGCTTAGATGCAGGAATGTTCCTTATTCCACACTAAAGAGAGTAGGATAAGATAATATTTATAGATGCTGTGGCAGGTAGAGTACTAGGCCTATAGTCAAAAAGAATATATCTTCCTAGGTTCAAGTCTGGTTTCAGACACTTCCTAACTATATGTTCCTGGGCAAGTCACTTAGCCATTTTTGCCTCTGTTCCTCATTTGTAATATGAGCTGAAGAAGGAAATAACAAAAAAAAAAAAAAACCCTGTAGCATCTTTGCCAAAAAAAAAAAATCCCAAATGGGATCATAAAGAGTCAGATATGACTGAATTACTAAACAATAAAAACAAAACAAAAAACTAAACAAAAAAGTAACATGTAACAGGAATTTAATAAATGCTCAGAGGGGAACTTTTATACCATAAAATAAAATTCAATTCAATTCAATGAATATCAAACACTTACTGTGTAGAAAGAAATTTGCTAGGAAGTGCAGATGCAAAGATAAAAAGGTGAAAGTTTTCCTGATTTAATGATTATTAGTATAAAACTGCCTTGCTTTTTTATTTTTTAATTTTTAGGACTATGGAAATTTAAGGAGAAAATAAGTCTATGAGTTTTTAGTTTCAATTTTACTCAGCTCTACATGCTTTTCTACTAGAAAATACCTTGGCACACAGGAAAGTATGTTGAATTTAGAGTCCATTAAATCTTGCCTCTGTTGATAATTACTGGTATGATTTTGGCCAAGTCCTTTGGACTGTCTCTGGGGCTCAATTTTCTCCTCTATAAAATCAAGAGCTTTTGATTTTTAAAGGAAGCTTTTAGCTTCCTACTCAATATTCTCTTGCCCCCTGAGATTCGCCTCTTTTATTCTTTTTATATCTCCTTTACTTTTTCTTACTATATATGCTTCTCTCCCCCATTTGACATTTTTCTCCTTTTCACCTTCTTCATTTTTCCCCATAATTGGCCAAAACAGCAACTTCAATAATAACAACAGCAAATGTGGAACTATAGCACATTTTAAAGAACTTGTCATATATAGAGAATCAAGATTTATATTTATTCTTTGGATATGCTAAAGCTCTGGGTTGATGATGTCTGAAACTGTCTAAAATTAACTTACAAGAAAATAGGAAGGTTGTGTTGAACCTTGTTATTTTTTTAAAGCCTGTCTGAAACAAAAATAAAAAGGAAAAATTATTAGAAAAAGTTACCACACTTAGAGTTCTCTACATCAGTGAAATCACAGTTTTAGCCCCTATCTTAGATGCTTTTGAATATAAAAAAGAGTAATTAGGTATTTGCTATTTTTCTAAGAATTATAAAAATGGAAATAATTTGCTTTTTAAAAAATGGTAGAAGAATTTTTTTCTTTTGTTCTGTTTATTCTTTCACATCATGACTAATGTGAAAATATATTTAACCTGATTGCACATGTATAACTGATATCAGATTGCTTGATGTCTTGGGAAGGGAGGGAGGGAGAAAAAAAAGTGGGACTCAAAATCTTATAAAAATGACTATTGAAAACTCTCTACATGTAATTGGAAAAAATAAAAGTCTATTTTTTAAAAAAATGGCACAAGCCCCAAATACATTTTTCTCGTGTGCTTCAGTCAGCCATCCTTAATTAAAGAAAATTCCTTGTTCCTGGGATATGCTATTACTGGCTGCTTTCCCTTGCTTTGTTGCAGCTTCTGTCTTATCTTAGTCTCTTTGACTTCTAATGTTCATTTAGGGGAAATAAAGACACCTATGAATCAATATGTCCAACAAAATCAATAGAGTTACTCAAAGGGTCCATAAGCAGTTGCCCACATTATGTATTCTTTGTAGATATAAGAGTTGAGCTACCTCTACCATCTGTCAGAAATAAGGTATTACATATGCATTGTCGCTTTAATATAAAGATTAAGTGGAGATTCTTTGTGGGGAATGGTGATAATAAAGAATTATAATAGCTAAAGCATGTAAGCACCCAAATAGCAAAATAATTCATGTTTCCCTATGTCTGTCTTATGAAACAATACTCAAAAAGAGAGGCCCAAGAAAGCCTAAGAAAGATATCTGCTGGATAAAGCTTATGTTGGAAATTAGTTAAAGCAGTCCTATTCTTATTTCCTCTTTGGACAGTACATATATAGCACCTCTAATTTTTCTCTTCCTTGTGTAGAAATAAGGTAATGTTATATACATATACATATATATACACACACATAAACACATACATATATATGTGTATATACATAAAACATTTATGTCTATATTTATATTAACCATCCTGATTCTAAGATGTTTCTTATAAAATTACATATTAGCTTATTTGCTCTTTTAAATTTAAATTGGAAACTGCTATTAAATTAAAATGGAGATTATAAGTAAAAGATTTCATTAATTAATAATTTTAAATTACCTGAAGACTTTTGGAAAGCTTCTCTCTGTGTGTGTATGTGTTTGAATCACTGAAACACTGAAACTGCAATTGTGGGAATAATTGAAAAAAAGTTTAAACCAATTATTGGGACTAGAGAGAGATAATAAAAAAATAGCTAAAATAAGCAGTTAGGTGGCATGGAGGATAGAGTGTTAGGCCTAGAGTCAAAAAGATTGATCTTTATAAGTTCAAATCTGATTTTAGATACTTACCAGCTGTTGTGATCCAAGACAGATCATGTCACCCTATTAGTCTCAGTTTCTTTATCTGTCAAATGAATTAAAGAAGGAAATGACAAACTACTCCAATTTCTTTGCCAAGAAAAGACAATTTTCACATGATTGCCACAAAAAAAATGAGGTGACAAAGAATAGGGCATGACTGAAAAACAACACATGTATACACACATATATACATGTATTTTTGTACTAAGTAGGCATTTTTGATCATCTTTTCAAAATTGAAACATTTTGTGACATTGATTTGAATTTTGTGGCTCAAAGTATGTTTTCACTTTAGCAAGTGTCAAAATTGGGTGTCCATGATATTTAAGAGCTTTGTAGTTATTGGGAGAAATTTGACAGTGCTAATATTCAGTCACTTAAAAGGAAAGGAAGTTAGTGTGATAAACTAGGGGAAATGCTGGACTTGATGTCAGAAAAGTTTGAACTCAGACTCTGACACCTCTTTGGAGTATGATCATGGACAAATGTTTTGAATTCCCTTGACTGTTTCCTCAACAGTTTACATTTTGTAATAGTCTCAGGGATATCTCCCTCAAAGTTTGGAGCTTTTTATGGGAATAGGGACTTATAATTTCATTGGTATAAGGAACTCACAGGTGAGGAAAGACCCTCTACCAGTACAGGTCTGTGCCTTCTCCAATTGTAATCTTAGAGAGTTGTCCATAATACTGAGAGATTAAGTGACTCGTGCTTGTCAATGACAGGATGCAACTTCAAAGTTGGTTCATTATTCATTTCTCCATACCACTTCTTTGCTTTTTATAGATCTTATTAAATAGAATTGAGGTGTTTGTGGAGGATATTTTTATTGCTCTGTTGAAACCTATTAGATTCACTGGTCTGTTTAAATAAAAGGTCAACAAGATGACCATGGACAAAACTCAACTTTTATTCTGAAAAAAAAAATAGAGATATCTTGAATGACAGCTGAATTATTTGCTCTAGATCCAGGTTGTCCCTGATAAGCCAGAAGATACTTAGTGACAAAGCAGAACATTTATTTTTAAAACATCCCATTTGTTGCTAATAACATGTTGATTACCTTAGAAAATGAAGACTCTATCTTGCCCTCTTGGGATCTGCTCTTTAAAATGTGATAAGCTTAAATGAATGGACAGCAAAAAAGAACTGGAACTCTTAATTGAACACCAGATAGATAATTTTGACTATATTAAGTTAAAAAGTTTTTGTACAAACAAACTAATGCAGACAAGATTAGGAGGGAAGCAATAAATTGGGAAATAATCTTTACATTTAAGGGTTCTGATAAAGGTCTCATCTCTAAAATATTTAGAGAATTTTCTCATATTTATAAGAATTCAAGCCACTATATCCCAAAGAGATCTTAAAGGAAGGAAAGGGCCCCACATGTGCAAGAATGTTTGTGGCAGCCCTTTTTGTAGTGGCAAGAAACTGGAAACTGAAAGGATGCCCATCAATTGGAGAGTGGCTGAATAAATTATGGTATATGAATATTAGGGAATATTATTGTTTTGTAAGAAATGATCAGCAGAAGTCAAATGAGCAGAACCAGGTCAATATACATGGCAACAAGAAGACTAGATGATGATCAATTCTGAAGGACATGGTTCTCTTCAACAATAAGATGATTCAAACCAGTTCAGTTGTTCAGTGATGAAGAAAGCCATATACACCCAGGGAGAGGCTTGTGGGAACTGAGAGTGGACCACAACATAACATTTTCATGCTCTCTATTGATGTTTGCTTACATTATGTTTCCCTTCTCAGATTTTTTTTCTTGTAGATCCGAATTTTCTTGCAGAGCAAGATAACTGTAAAAATATGTATACACATATTTGATTTGTTAAGTATTTTAACATAATTAGCATGTATTAGACTTCCTGCCATCTGGGGGGGTGGGGGTTAGGAGGGAAAAATTTATAACAGAAAGCTTTGCAAGGATCAATGTTGAAAAATTACCCATACATATGTTTTGCAAATAAAAAGCTTTAATAAAAAAATAAATGAATGGACAAATATCCTAAGTCTACTGCTCTATAGCTATGGATCTTTAGTGGCACTAGGTTTGGGAGGTGTACTGTAGTCCATTACTTTAGTTTCTGCCACCAATTAATGTCAGTGATGGAAGAAAGGCTAAATGAATGAGCTTTGAAGTGTCATGATGTCAACACAGCTATGAAAACATCCAAGAGAGTCCCACGGGACCCTCCTGCAGGAAGTGCAGCTGAGAATTGATGTTCTGGAATTCTAGAGACTCTTCTCAACTAGGAAAAATAACCTGTGAAGCTGTGTCTCATTAACCAAGTTTTGTTTGTCTTCTTCAATGTAGCATTAATATACCATTAAGATAATATGTGTATTCATCAGTGCAACATATGGAGGGACCAGTTTTCCAGGCAAAAGAGTATGTTATATTTTTCTCTTTTTGCCCTTGTAAGTAGAATAAAGTCCCATTAGTAATATAGCATTAACGCTACCCACATTAGCTGCTAGTACATACTGAGGTGTTACATCCTTAAAAATGATGTGTTTTGTTTAATATATATTGGAATACTTGCAATCTAGTAGAGGGGGTGGGGGGAAAGAAGGAAAAAAATTAGAACACAAGATTTTGTAAGAGTGAATGTTGAAAATTATCCATGGATATATTTTGAAAATGAAAAGCTTTAATTAAAAAATAAAATGATGTGTTTTTAAATTAAAGAACAATAACTGTGTGTGAGATTGTGTGTGTGTGTGTGTGTGTGTGTGTGTGTGAATGCTTAAATGCATTTTCCTTTTCAGTTGAGATTTTTAACACGAAGTGGCTGGAAAAATATAAACCTGGAAATGCTTATTCTAGCTGGAATTTTAAAAAATTCCTCAACTTTGGAGAAAAGTGCCAGCAGGCACTATAGATGAAAGACAAATATAGTCACTAAAAAGTAACAGAATTTCAAGATGGCTTGTTAGGTGATTTCAAACTTCATTAATGTTAAATCAACATTGCAATGTTAAATCAGCATCACAACTGAGGTGACATTAACATGATACATGTTTTAGTGCAAAATCTTTTTTTTAAGAGTGAAAATATTATGTTGTGATCCATACAGTTTCCACAGACCTCTCTCTGGGTGCAGATGGCTCTCTCCATCATGACCATGGGAAATGGCCCGAAACATCTCATAAAATAATTTTTATAAAAGCATTTGTGTACATGATAAAGAGCTATTCTGGTAGCTAAGGAGACCTTAGTTTAATCATTGTCTCTGAAAAAAATAATGGCTGTGTGACCCAAAGCAAGATCCCTAACTATTCTGTTTTATAAATAGAAATGACAGTTGTTGATTATTGTTTTCAGAAATGTCTAACTCTTTTGTGACCCCATTTGGGTTTTTTTTTAAAACAAAGATATGGGAATGGTTATGTATGTTAGAAGAAGGTTCTCATTGAAGAGGTTTCACTTCTGTTTTTTTTTTCTTTTTTTTTTGAGAGGTTTCACTTCTGTATCAATGAAATCAAAGACTGAGCATCAATCCTTATTTTTTTTTTCTACCTGAACATTATGTACTAACTCAGTCATATTGGTAGAATTTAGTATTGTTGCTAATATTTAAAAGTTTTATGAAAGTTATTACCCTAAACTTTTAAAAAATATGAGGGTCTTTTATACTTTATATAAACTTAATATACTTTGTATACATACTTTATACATAAACTTAATGTTCTGTATTTTGAGGGAGAAAAGAGGAAAATTTGTTAAGCAATTACTATGCTGTGCTAAGAGCTTTACAGATATGATCTCATCTGGTCATATTTGACATATGGAAGTTTAGAATAATTACTTTAGAAGAAACAGGCTCTACCACTTGGTTGGTTTTTGCCCTTTGTGCTCAGAGGCCTAAAGATAACATCACCATCTTAGAGTCGAGTTATGGTGTGTCTGACTGTAGCCAATCAGACCAAGACAAGCTTAGAATGCTCTCCTGCAGGTTGGACACAAATAGCCTCTATGAATATTTGGGGTGGATTCTCTAACTTTGCACCTCTCCTGTTTCTTCTGAACTAATTCATTTCTGCTTTGTTCATAGGGCACATCACCTTGTCTGATGAAGGCACTCCATGCGGGGTGGTCCTGTGCCAGTGTCTCCCAGGTCATACAACCAATTCTAAAGTTCTTAATAGAGATCCAGGTTCTAGACAATGGATGATGCTCTTGAGTGTTCCCATTCACCAATGGAGTGAAACAAGCTTGTGCACTTGTTCCTATGCTTTTTAGCATGATGTAATCCAAGTCAGCTAACACACTGATGGTAAATTCTTCAACTTGAAAGAGCTTTAAGCCAAAACTAAAGTGGAGGGAGTGATGATGCATGATTTTTGTTTGCAAATGATTATGCATTCAGCGAAACCTTGGAAGCTGAGATGCAACAAAGTGTAGATCGATTCTCTGCTGTTTGTGCTAATTTTTGTCTGACAATTAACACCAAGAAAACACAGGTACTATATCAGCCATTCATATGTGGAAACATCACTTACCACAAATGGTGAAGTTCTGAATGCTGCGGATAAATAAGAGAACAAGGTAAAAAGTTCTCTTACCTTGAGGGTACATTTTCCAAGGATGCCCATCCATATTGGTAATGAACTTCTGTCACTTATTTCCTATGGGATCTTCAGCAAATACTTAAAAAACTTCTATTTCCTAACTCATGAAATAAGAAAGGTGGACCAGGTGATTTTCTAGTTCTCTCAAAGCTCTAACATTGAATCCCATGATGAATCAGGTAATAGGATATTATCAAGGAGAATATTATGCATTGCTGATATTTAGAGTCTTTCTGTTTAAGTCCCTATGGCTCTCAAACACAACCATGTTTTCTCCCACCCTAAAAAAAACCAAACTTCATTTGATCTGTCCATTTTCACCTCCTATCAACATTTCTCTCTTCTTCATTTCAGGGCTAAACTTCTCTTTTTATTTCCATTTTTAATAACTTTTTATTTTAATAAATACTAAATGATAGTTTTCAACATTCATCTTTGCAAAATCTTGTGTTCCAAATTTTCCTCCTTCCCTTTCCCCTTACCACCTCCCATAGACACCAAGCAATCAATCCAGTATAAGTTAAACATGTGCAATTGTTCTAAACATATTTCCCTATTTGTCATGCTGCACAACAAAAATCAGATCAAAAGTGAAAGAAAAAACAAGAAAAAAACAAGCAAACCAACAACAACAACATAAGATGAAAGTACTATACTTTGATCCATATTCAGTCTCCATAGTTCTCTCTCTGGATGCAGATGGCTCTTTCCATTACAAGTCTATTGGAACTGCATGGCTAAACTTCTTAAGATCATCTAAAATATATACTTCTACTCCTTTCCTCTCAATCTCTTCTTAAAAATTGTTTAATTTTTAATTTATGAAATAAAACAAGTATTTCCATAACATGGTATAATAAAAAGATGATTGTACATAAAACTGTAAATCTGTTATATACAACTTGCTATTTCTTTTAATTATATAATAATTATCCAAATAAATTCATTTTTTCCTTTTTTTTCTTCCTTCTCTCCTCCTGCTCCACCCTAGAGATGACTACCATTAAACACAATTAGTTATATTCAGTTATTTCTTCCACATTGTGACTTTTCCTCTCACAGTTTTGATATATTGCATAAAAAATTACACATGAGGGAGTTTTGCAGAAGCTGCAGATGACACACAAAGCCAGCAGATGACACAGAGCCTATGACCAAATACTTAATCCAAATTTTATAAGATGCTATAAACACCCCATTAAAAATTTAGACTTCTCAGCTATGAAGGGAGAAGCAAAAATTTTTACGTGGATTTCCCAGATCATAGAGGGGAAGGGGGGGGGTACTGTGTCCCTTAATCTCTATGATGTCGAAGGCATAACTGTATATGTAAAATTATTCCATAAGTACTTCTATTTATTTGCTCTTTCTTTGGATGCAGATAGCATCTTACTTCATATATATTTTATTTTTAATTTTATATTTATAATAATCTAAATGACTTAGTTGCTCAAAATTGTTCTTGAAACAATATTACCATTACTGTATACAGTGTTCTCTTTGTTCTGCTCACTTTGCTTTACTTTCCAAGTCTTTCCATGCCTTTTTAAGATTACTGAGTTTATCATTTCTTATAGAACAATGGTATTTCATTACAATTACATACCACAAGCTCTTCAGATATTACCATTGTTGGGAATCCCAGAAATTCCTACCACAAAGAGAGCTGCTGTAAGCATCACATTCACATTCAAAATTATAATTATTATTTGTGAATTTCCCCATAAATTATTTTTCCTCACCATTTTCTTCCTCAGTCTCTTTACCCTATCCCTCTTACCTTATCTTCTCTACCACCATTCCCCATTACTCCCACCTCTCCAAATTTCGTTCATCCTCTGCTCCCACCCTCCTAATCTCAATCCTCACACCTTTCCAAAAGTTGCTGACATCCCTCCACTCTCCCAAATTCCAATTTACACAACCCTCTAAAAGTATCCCAGTTTTCTCACCTCTCTATATGTTCAGAAGGATCCTATACTCTTCCACATATAGGCTTTGTTCCCTCTTTAACCCAGATACAAGTTTTCAGTATTACTAGAACTCCACCCCTAATCTTGTTTAACTTTATTTTTTTCTAAGCTTACCATTCAACTGGAACTTCTCCATTCAAAAAGTTACTTACAATTTCTTAATCGCCAAATCTAACAGTTTTTTCTTAGTCCTCATCCTTCTTGACCTTTCTATAGTCTTTGACTTGATCTGCTGCCACGGCTCTGTTCTGGACCTTTTCCTCTTCTCCCTCTCTACTACTTCACTAGATTGTTTCTTCAACTCCCATAGATTCAATTATCATTTCTATGCAAATGAATCTCAGATCTATTTAGCTATCCCTAATTGCTCTTCTGACCTCTCACATTTTCAGCTGTCTATTGGATGTCTTGGAGTCCCTTAGGCATCTTAAACTCAACATGTCCAACACAAACTCATTAGCTTTTTCTCCCAACCATCTTTTAAGTTCCCTCCAGCTGTTGAAAGTATTAGCATCTTCCCAGTCATCCAGACTACCAGCCTGCATGGGATCCTTGACTTCTTCCTCCCTCAACCCTTCTATCCAATCTGCTACTAAACGGGGTTGATTTTATGCTGAGGACAACTTTTGTTTCCTTTCCCTTGTCTTTTCCATTACAGTCACCATTCTAATGTGGGTCTTCATTATCTCATGAATGGATTATTGCCATAGCATTCTGGTGCTCCCCCATGTCAGGACATCCCCCACTCTGTTAAAGTGTATATCTGACCATGGTACCAACTTCTGGTCTCTCTACTGAATAAATTCCAATAGCTTTCTATGATCCCCAGGGTCAAATATAAAATATTCTGTTTGTCTTTTGACGTCTTCCTCTGCTTTTCAAATCTTGTTAAATCTTATTCCCCGCCATACTCATTGTAATCTACTGGTCTCTTTGCTCTTCCTCACTTGAGGAAGAATCTCCATGTATTTTTTTTTGGCTGGGGCAATTGGGATTAAGTGACTTGCCCAGGATCACACAGCTAGGGAATGTTAAGTATCTGAGACCATATTTGAACTCAGGTCCTTCTGACTTCCTATCCATTGTGCCACCTAACTACCAACTTACATTTATATTGGGCCAATTGTATGGCATAAATACATCTACACATATGACTGCACATATCAGTGGAATGGAGAAGGGCATTATTATGCTGTTAAGGCGATAGTTACTTATTTCTTCCTTCTTTCTTGACCCCAACTTCATTTGTAGAGAGGTACCACTCTTCCTTAGTTTTTTTCTTCCCTTTTCCCCATCTTGAGGATGATTTTTCTCTCTAGTCATAGAATCATAAATATAGACTTGGATAAGATCAGAAACTATTTAGTTCAATATTCTCTTTCTGTATCTATCTCTGTCCATCCCTCTCCCTCCTCCTCTCTCTTCTTTTCTCTCTTCCTTCTCCCTCTCTCCCTCCATTTTTCTGTCTTTATTTCTCTCTGTTTCTTTCTGTGTCTCTGTCTCTGTCTCTGTGTGTCTCTCTGTGCAATTTTCTGATTCTCTCCTCCCCCTTCCCTCTCTTCTCTCTACACCCCAAAGATTAAAGGGCTTCCTAAAAGTCACAGATAATAAGTAGTAGAGTTGGGATTTGCTTTCTTTTAAATGAACCATTTAAACACTGTATATCAAATTGTAGAACACTAAATACCCACACATCACTCTGTCCCTTTATAGGTATTGTCATATTCCCATGTAGCCTAGAGCTTGATTTCTGCATCAAGCAACTAGGTGACCCAGTGGATAGAGCACTGGACTTGTAGTCAGGTGAGTTCAAATCCATCCTCAGGGACTTATATATTTTATGACCCTGGACAACACAGTTAATCCCTGCCTACCTCAGTTTTCTTGTGTTTAAAAAAAAAAGAGTTGTTAATAATAATAATGATAAATAATAATAATAATACCTCCCAGAGTCATGAGGATTAAAAATAAAATATTTGTAATTTCCTATTCCAGCAGAGAAAGTTAAGTAATACAATAGATATTATAGGTCTAGCATCAGAAAAACCTGATTTCAAATCCAGTGCCATAGACTTATTAGGCATGCAATCATAAGCAAGTCATTTAACCTGTTTGTCTAAGTTTCCTCAATGACAAAATGGAAAGAATGATAGCATCCACTTCAAAGAATTGTTGTGAGGATCAAATGAGGCAATATTTATAAAGCACTTAACACGTGGTAGGTGCTATATAAATTCTAGTTATTATTATTATTAACCAATGAAATATTATAGTTCAAGCCCTCATCAATTAAGCCATTCCCTGTTTCCTTTCACTGCTCTCAAGCAGACCTTTTCCTGAAGTAATAGAATATCTAAAGGCATTTAAAGCTTTCTTCTTTCTACCTCAAACCTTTCCAGATTTATTGTACATTGTTCATTTTAATACTTTCTCTATTATAGCCAAATTAGTCTATTCACTAAGCATGGTACTCCATCTTCTTCCTCCATGCCTTTATATTGACTTTCCAAAAGAACCTTCCAAAGAACTCCCTCTTCATCTCTACCTCTTAGCATCACTAGATTTCCCTCAGGTTTTCTCATGATCTCCTACACAGAGATCTTTCCAATATCCCTTGTTACTGTAGTTCTCTTTTGCCTCATCAAACTACTTCACTTAACTCTTTCTGTGTTGAGTATACTGTGAATTCCTTGAGGATAGGGCGGGGTTTTGTTTTTTTTTTTTAAATCTCTAGAAGTATAACTATACTTGTATATAGTAGGATCTCTTACACTCTTGTTAGGTTGGATTGGATCTTTATGCAAAGTACTATGATACTATTAAATATTTTACCTACATTAGCAGATATGTGTATTTAAGAGACGACTACTTCAATTCTTCCTAGCCCACAGGTGCGAACTCCCCATTGGTTCCTTTGTCAGGGCTCAAATAGAGAGAGTTTAGGTGCTTAGGAAAAGCTTCCATCTTTTAGATTATTCTTATAGTCTGCACCAGCTGGTCACTGATTGCTGGAAGGATGCAACTGTTGCTCCTGCCAATAGTTGTCAGTAGTTCTGATTCCAACGGGGATGGACCTTGATTCTATCTTAGCTATTACATACTGCTTGACAGTTAATTGGGCAAATTACTCTAAATAGCTTCTCTGTCCTGTGAGTTTATCAGCTGTTAGTGTATCTGTTAGTGAAAGAAGACCTTTCTCTGTTAAGCACAAGGGAAAGCTAAGGTAATTTTCTCATGCCCACCATCCCTTTATCTTTACCTTGAAAAATCCCATGTCCTCAAAGACATTTGTGCATCATAAACTTACCATTAGGATAAAATGGGACAAGGGTGAAGGTAGATACAACATTATAACTCTCAGTTCCCATTATCTAGTGGGAAATTACAATTAGATAAAAATCAAGTAAATTTTCACTTTTTTGTATATCATCCCCATTAGCTCTTCCTGTTGAGGGGTCAACTTGTTAATATTGATGCTTTATTTTACTAATAGGCTATTGATACTAGTGAGGTCTTTAGGTCACAAAATTATTGGTTTCTACCTATTTGCTTAAAGGCTTTCCTTATTGTCATTCCAAAGAAAAGCTTAAGCAAAACTTAAGCAAGTTTTTGAAGAAAGGTTTCAATTCAATTATACAATATTAGGTTTTGACCTGCCATATCCTGAAAACTTTGATTTGATTAGATGTCACTATCTCCTCTTATTGTAAAAAAAATCACTAAATATAATTAACAATGCAATTACAAACATGTCCACTATAATTGATACCATTTTTCAATGTACAGGTCAAAAGCAGATGAAATAAAATCCCCAGTTATTTGGTGGTTCCCTGGAGGATCCCAGAATGGCTTTCTATAGTCATCATTCATGGAGAAAACAATAACCAATGTCTTCTAGAAAACTAATGGTAGATCAAAGAAAGAGATTAATGAAAGGGGGATTAGAGATTACAAAATTACTTTCCCATCTGCTTAATTTGTCTCCTCCAACTCTTTCCAAAAACTGAATTTTTGTTAAGAATCCAATGTGTAGGGGCAATTAGTTGGTGCAGTGCATAGAATACCAGCCTTGAAGTCAGGAGGATCTAAGTTCAAATCTGATCTCAGACACTTCTAGCTGTGTGACCCTGGGCAAGTCACTTAACCTTAATTGTCTCAGAAAAAAAAAGATTCAAATATGTAAAGAAGATAGAAATCAAGGTATAGGTAAAAGAATTTTCATCAATAGGTTCAATGTTTCTAAAATCTTTGCAGCTATGTACATGTGTTAATGTATTAGGTACTTTTTATTTACATAGCACTAAGTCCTAGGAAAATTATGGGAGGTGAATGTTAATATTAGATAGGTCTACGAGACTATTCCCTATTGGAAGAAATTAGAAATCTAGGAAACATAACTGTGCATCAACTGCCCAGCAATGAAGAAACTTGTGGATAGATGATAATACTTTAGCAGAGAAGCAGCTCAGGAATAGATAACAGCAGTGAACTTTCTGAGAAGCAGCCCAGGAGCAGATAGTTGTATCGAATCTGTTGAGTAGTAGCTTAGCAGCAATTAAAAATAATTCTCTGGGAAAGCAATAAGCAACTACCATGGAGTTAAAGCAAAATTTTAGCCATACGGAGTAGTGAGTTATTAATGAGGCAAAACTAGGAAAAGGAGTCCAAGGTTAGGAACTGGATAAGGAGAAATGTGCCTTTTCTCACTGGTGGCATGGGAATCTATGAATTTTTTTTTTACTTTTTTCAATATAGCATTATCTTCTTTGCTATTGTGCTCTAATTAAGTGTATTTTGCTTTGCAATTCATTTGTTAATTGACTTAGGATTTACATAAATGCTGAACAGAAAGAGTATATCAAACCTGGAAAGTAGTGCAAAGTCAGTTATGTGGGGCCTTATGCTACACATTTTAAATGATATTATCTTATTGTTTGCATGATACCAACTAATAAAATTAAGTACAACCACAAATACAACCATTACTATGACAAAAAATATGTGTTTTTGTAAATCCCTCTCAGATTCCCATTACCACACTGACATCTACCAGTTAATCCATTTTTGTCTAAACTTGACAATCAATCAATAAACATTTCATTTAGCACCTATTATGTTCCAGGAACAGTTTTAAGTGTTAGAATTCTATGACTTATTGAAAAACAACTCATATTTATATCTCTCTCTAAAGTTGGGAAAGTGCTTTTCTTACAACAGAGAGATGGTGCAAATATACTTATTTCTATTTTACAATTGAAGAAACTAAGGCAGGAAGAAAAAGTAACTTGGCCATGGTTATGCTGCTGATAAATATCCAAGCTGGATTTGAGTCACACTCTCCTGATCCCAAATCAGCGCCCTTCCTAGTAAATCGTTACAAATGAATGAGCACATTTAATTCTTTGTCTTTTATGGACCTTGGATTGTTACTGTTGCTGTTATTGTTTGTCCTTGGTTTCCAAACAGGTCCATGACATCAGGAAGCCATGGCATGTAAGTGAATTGGAAGGTCACCTCATTCACTTTCCCCTCCAAAGAAACATGATATGAAGATGACGGGTGGATCTTGGTGGAGGTTACATTTCATGAATATTCACCAATCAGAAGTCTGCATTCATGGCTAAGGGTGGAATATTATGTCAAGTATGAGATGGAGTCTAGAGTGCAGGAACATGGCAACAAGAAGACAGCAAGAGTAGTAACATGGGCTTAAAAATTCTATGAAACCTCACTTGTTACTGCTTTGCCCCATTCTTATTCTGCCTGCTGAGCCTTTATTTATTCAATATAAGCCAAAGGCCTTGCCCCCCTACTTTTTTTAACCAAAAGTAGAAGAAATAACTTCTCTTCAGGAAAATATTTCTTTCCATCTTCAATCTAGATCTAGATGGTAATCTGGATGCCAAAGTTTTGTAGTGCTGACCTTTTACTTTAAAAAGAAGAATGATTCATCTATTTTCAAGTAATTATCTAATTCCTAGGGGCCAGCTTCCACTTTTGTTCAGAATAACTGATAAGGCAAATTTATAAAGAAAAATAATGCAAAAAGAATTGTGCCCAAGGGCACATAGTGTGACCCTCAGCGACCAGACAATTAGCTATACCTCCAATTTTCTGGTTGATTCTATCACCCTGGGAAATGGCTCTGTGCTGTATTAGAGGAAGCTCTCTGACTTCCTTTGCCAGAGGAACCTGCTCTTATCTCTTCCTCAAGTATTTCAGATTTGTTGCTTATTTCCAAAGAGTTAGCTACTTACTCTTTTTTTCTTTGTATCCCATTTTCTCTTCTTCCAAAATTCTGGCACAGGCCAGGCTTTTTCTTGGTCTCTTTATACTGCATTTCTTCTTCCTTTTTATGTTGAAATCCTTCTTCTGTTAATGTTATAGGAAGGACATCCTTCTTCATTTCCCAAGTCATTCCCCAAGTACTTGAACTTTCTCTTCTAGGAAGGAAATGAAACTGGATTTTGCAGATAAATAGTAGTTACTTTTCAATGGCTGTGATGTATACATAAGTTCTACCACATCACAGCAAAAAAAATATCCCTGCCTTCTATACTTGTTGGAATTTAAAACTTTGTACAGACTGTCTAGGGAAATCTTCAGCTCTCCAATCACTTTCCAAATCTCCTTAGCATTTTCCCATTTGTTAGCATCTTGGTACTTATAATCAGCTTCAGTTCTCTTGTCTAATTGCATCTTCTTTTCCTTTACACAACTTTGTCTTACTTCATTTTTCTTATGAATTTTATTGTCCATATCCATTTTGAGATTTTACCTATAATTTTTATGTCCTTAAGTCTTCTTTCAATAATTCTCTTCTTCTCTCTAAGTCTTTGTCCTTCTGGCTTGCATGATTTAAGATCCTCTCTCTCATGTCCTCCATCTTTCACTTTGAATTCTTCCTTTTCAGTCTAAACTCTTCTAATCCACCTCTCCCCTCCCTCTATTCCAATTCTTTTTTCTATGTAAATTTGAATCCTCCCCTTCCTCCTTCTCCTTCTTTAACATCTTGAGTAATTCCAAATGTTCTCTCCCTGAATTCAATCTAATACCTTCTCATAATTATAACATTTTCCAAATTGCTGTCACAATTACCTCTCCCTCACCTTCTCAACTGTATTTAGGCCATTACCTTCTATTTTTTCCCCAATGAAAATCTCATGCACAAAAGTTCCAAGTCAATTAATAATTAATGCACAACCTCAACTAGCCATTCTCCCCAGACATATTAGCAATTCTACTCTAAAGGCCTTGACTCATATTCTAATTTTTCACAATGACCTTTTGAAATCTTTTCATTTCTGCCCCTTCAGCTCCTACACTCACTGCACATAATTTGTCCTTGTGCTTCACTAATTGATTGAGACTATAAGCTTCCACAAGTACTCTCCTCCAAGTAGCCTCAGCATCATCTATCATCATTATATATTTTGCCCCTCTTCTGTCCTCTCATAGAAGAATGAATATCTCTTAATCCTTGACAAATTTAATTCTTTTACCAGTTTCTTTGGACCAATTTCCTTGCCCTCCTTTACAATCTTGTTTTAAGATTCTCCTCTCTTGTGAATTATTCTCTCTGTCTCTGTCTGTGTGTCTGTCTCTCTTATCTCTGTCTCTGTCTCTCTCTGTCTGTCTTTCACACACACAATTATCTCATATTTCCCATTGATCATGATGGATGTTATATTATTGCTTCACTCTTTTGAGATAACTAAGACCCATTCTTTAAAGTAAAGCTTTCAACAAATGACTTTCTTTTCATTGCATTTCAAAAGATGATGTCTAATTGAAAAAGAATTCTCCTTCAATTTGAAGGGAACTCTAGGGAACCTCAGAAGTTAATCAACCACGACATTTTAATATAAGCAATTCATTTAATATTTTCTTTCCCCTTCACTGTTAAGAGAAAGACAAATCACTTGAAGGAAACATAACTTTTTTTTTTTCAATTGAAGCTCTTCCACCTTCTTCATCCCTGCAAATTTGTTCTTTAAGATTAGTGTTTTAAAGTATTATTTTGAACTACTGTAATAGTCATTATACTCACTATAAGAGTCATTAGAAATAAACTATTTTGTTATGGTTGGTAAACTTTGTTGTGGGGTTGTGTGTTTTATGAAGGAGAAGATATTATCAATTACAAGAATTGATGCAAAGAGAAATTCATTATTGATGCCCGGGGAACCAGAATTCAACTAAACATAGATTTTCAGTGATCAGATAAATCTATGATCTAACTGACATGGGAATACTCACATTTAAATAATGCTAATGATGACTATCTATTCTAAACATTTCATCCCATTTGATAGATGATTCATCAATTAATACTAATGAGAAACCCATTCTAGCTATGTCATTTCATTTGATTCTTTTTTATATATTCCAAATTGTCCATAGGAGAACCCTCCAACATTTTGTTCTATGTTTTCTGATGTTGTATCGGTACTAACGTAGATGAATTTTTCATCCATTTTCTCTGTCTTCCAGTCATTTCTTTTTCTGAATATACATTCATTTGATTATATTTTTAATGAAACTTTATGTATGTGATTGCATGTTAGGATAAAGATACAGAGCCAGATGAATTAACAGGGAAATATTAAATAATGAGTAGATCAAAGAGCAAATTATAAAAACAAGCTTAATTCATAAAACTATGATAATAGTGAAAACTGAAATTTCTGGAGGTATAGCTAAACAAGTCCCTGGGGAAAAACTTCCCCAAAAATATATTATCAAATTTTTAAAAAAGAGGATAAGTGAACTAAATATGCATTTTAAAATAGAAAGCCAACAAATAAACCTAAAATAAATGCAAAAATAGATTTTAAAAACTAAAAGAGAAATAGATAAACTAGTAACAAAAAGTTTAATAGAACTGAAAAACAAAACTGAAAGCTGTTTTTTTAAGTTAATAAACTTTTAAATTCTATAGATAAATTGATTAAAGAATAAGGCAGAGAATCAAATGATAAAGTAAGATCACATAAAACCAAAATAATTTTTTAAGAAAAATCTTAAAATACACAGCTACAGGCTAACAAAACAAAGAATATAAAATAGAAGAATATTTCAAAAAATGTAAACTACATTTAGAATAGAACAGATAGGAATTATAGTAACAACTTTGCTAGAGGAAATAGAATTAGTTATAAAGGAACCGCTGAACTGGGTGCGGAGGGGACAGTACTAATTATATACAATTTTTTCTCAAAAATTGAAAAAGTGAACATTTTTCCAGCTTCTTTTTATAAGACAAATATAGTCCTAATACCTAAATAGTGGAAACATAATGCAAAAAAGAACCAAGAACTTCTGCAATTAATAAATTCACTCTAAAATTTTAAATAAATAAGACTATACTCATTTATCCAAGAAATCATTCATTATAATAAAAAAATTCAATTATCAAGAAAATTATCAGGCACAGCAGATAAAGCATTGGTCCTAGAATCTGGAAGTCTTGAGTTCAAATTTGGCCTCAGTCACTTAACACTTGCTATCTGTGTGACCATAGGCAAGTCACTTAACCCCATCTGCCTCACCAAAAAAGAAAGAAAGAAAATTATTAAGAATATCAAGAAGTTATACAATTGATATAAAGAAGTTAAATAAAATGAAAACAACCAATATATTAATCAAAATTAAAAACAAAATCAAATGTTATCTTAATAGATGAAATATACTTTTAAAGAATACAACATTCATTTATGCTAAAAACCCATGAAATATAGATATCAAAAGACTTTTTTAATAACAAAAGACATTGTGGGCAATGGAATCATACTAGAGTTTTTTCCAATGAATATAGGAATAAAGCAAGGAAGTTCACTCTTCCTGGTATAAAGTAATATAATATTAGAAATGCTATAATATTAGAAACGCTACTAATAACAATGATACCAGAGAATGAAATGAAAGATAGAAAGAGAAAAAGAGAGGATGATGGTTGATAACATTAAAGTTTAGGTAGAAGATTCTTGGCAATTAGCAAAGATATTTATTGAGACAATAGCTTCAGCTGTTAGTTGAAAACTACAAAAATGCTCAAAAATGATTTCTTATATATATTAAGATAAAAATCTAAAATGATATAAATTATAATCTTATTCTCAGAAGCTACAAAATTTTTACAGTATCTGATTTCAATTCATGCTGATTAGGTGAGTAATTCTGAGCAAGTTACTTAAACCTTTGAGCTCAATTTCCTAACGTCCTAACTTAAAAATAATTAATGATTAAATTAATAATTAAAAATAATTATATTAGTATTACCTACTTTAGAGGTTATAAGGTTTTAGAGAGTCTCATAAATAAATATATATATGGTAGATATATAATGTTTCCCAAACAGAAAAGTATTACATAAATAACAGCTATTATTGACCAATCAGACAAATTTCACATTAAAAAGGACCCAAAGATCCCTAGTTGATGGACTATTCCAATGTTCCACAAATTAAGGTTTTCATATTCATGGACATAAAATAATACTATCATACTCTGCATGTATGATAAATACATAGAATTAAAAGTCAAAGTGATATGTGGTAAGAGCAGCTGAATTGAAGTTAAAAGATTAGGGTTAAAAGATTCTGCTAGCAGCTAGAAAGAAACAATTCAAATACCGAGGATCAATAATTAGAATCACACAGGATCTTTCAGCCTCCACACTGAAGGATCGAAGGGCCTGGAATCAGATATTCTGAAAGGCAAAGGAACTTGGATTACAGCCAAGAATAACCTATCCAGCTAGAATGAGCATTATTCTCCAGGGAAGAAGATGGTCATTCAATGATATAGGTGAATTTCACCTATTTCTAATGAAAAGACCAGATCTGAACAAAAAATTCGACATCCAAATACAGAACTCAAGAAAAGCATAAAAATATAAAAAGGAAAGGACTCTTGAGAACTTTATTTCTACTATGGAGATACTTAAAGTTTGGGGGCATAGTTAACTAGATATTACTTTGATAATATGAAAAAGAAAACTAGAGGGGGAAAGGTTATCATACTGGGGAAAAGAGGGAAAAAGTGGTAAAATAAGATCTAAAAAAAGGAGGTAAAAACAAGGTAAAATCTCTTGAAGAGGCAAAGAAAACCTAATATAATTGAAAGAAAGAGGGGAGGGAGATGAGCATTGTGTAAACCTTACTCTCATCAGGTTGGGCTCTAAAAGTGTATATCAGACACTTGATTTCACATAGAAACTTGTCTGTTGTTAGAGGGAAGTGGGAGGGAAAGGAAGAAAAGAAAGGGATAAACTAATAGAAGGGAAAATAGAAGAATCAGGGGAAAGGAGTAAAAACAGGGGGAGGGGATCTAAAGGGTGGTGGATTGTTTGGGGGAGGGGGTCATCAAAAGCAAAGTACTGAGGAGGGGGGAAGGGAGAAAGGGGAAAGAAAAGGGAAAAACATAACTTGGGTAAATAAGATGGTAGGAAATAAAGAATTAGTTATTCTAACTGTGAATGTGAATGGGATGAACTCTCCCATAAAGCGGAAGCAGATAGCACACTGGATTAAAAACCAGAATCCCACAATATGTTGTCTACAAGAAACACATCTAAAACATAGTGACACATATAGGATGAAGGTAAATGGCTGGAGCAGAAAATATTATGCTTCAGGTGAACAAAAAAAAGCAGGGGTAGCAATTCTTATCTCAGATCAAGTAAAAGCCAAGATAGATCTAATCAAAAGAGATAAGGAAGGAAACTATATTTTATTAAAGGGTACCATAGAAAATGTAGCAATATCAAT
>JAJPUD010001586.1:378156-415169 GCA_023553655.1 Myrmecobius fasciatus
CTAGGGGAGAAATTAAGAGAGATGCAAGAAGAAATAGACAGCCAAACGATACTAGTGGGGGATCTCAACCTTGCTCTCTCAGAATTAGATAAATCAAACCACAAAATAAACAAGAAAGAAACTAGGGAGATAAACCAATTGTTAGAAAAGTTAGGTATGATAGATCTGTGGAGAAAATTGAATGGAGACAGCAGGGAGTTTACTTTTTTCTCAGCAGTCCATGGAACTTATACAAAAATTGACCATGTGTTAGGGCATAAAAACCTCAAAATCAAATGCAGAAAGGCAGAAATAGTAAATGCATCCTTTTCAGATCATTATGCAATAAAAATCACATGCAATATAAGGCCAGGAGAAAATAGGCCAAAAGTTAATTGGAAATTAAATAATCTAATCCTGAAGAATGAATGGGTGAAACAGCAAATCATAGACACAATCAATAATTTCATCCAGGAGAATGACAATAAGGAGACAACATACCAAAATTTGTGGGATACGGCCAAAGCGGTTATAAGGGGCAATTTTATGTCTCTAGATGCTTACTTGTATAAAATAGAGAAAGAAAAGATCAATGAATTGAGCTTATTATTTAAAAAAAACTAGAAAAAGGACAAATTAAAAACCCTCAATTAAAAACCAAATTGGAAATTCTAAAAGTAAAAGGAGAAATTAATAAAATTGAAAATAAGAAAACAATTGAATTAATAAATAAAACTAAGAGTTGGTTCTATGAAAAAACCAATAAAATAGATAAACCTTTAGTTAATTTGATAAGAAAAAGGAAAGAGGAAAATCAAATTGTTAGTCTCAAGAATGATAAGGGAGAACTCTCCTCCAATGAAGAGGAAATTAGAGCAATAATTAGGAGTTACTTTGCCCAACTTTATACCAGTAAGTTTGATAATCTAAATGAAATGGAGGATTATCTACAAAAATATAGATTGCCCAGGTTAACAGAAGAGGATATAAACTATTTAAATAGCCCCATATTAGAAAAAGAAATAGAACAAGCTATTAACCAACTCCCTAAGAAAAAATCTCCAGGGCCAGATGGATTTACATGTGAATTCTACCAAACATTCAAAGAACAATTAAATCCAATACTATGTAACTATTTGAGAAAATAGGGACAGAAGGTATACTGCCAAAATCCTTCTATGAGACTGATATGGTGCTGATAGCTAAACCAGGTAGGGTGAAAACAGAGAAAGAAAACTATAGACCCATTTCCCTAATGAATATTGATGCAAAAATTCTAAATAAGATATTAGCAATGAGATTACAGAAAGTCATCCCCAGGATAGTACACTATGACCAAGTAGGATTTATACCAGGAATGTAGGGCTGGTTCAATATTAGGAAAACTATCAGCATAATAATTATATTAATAACCAAACTATCAAACCATATGATTATCTCAATAGATGCAGAAAAAGCATTTGATAAAATCCAACACCCCTTCCTATTAAAAACACTAGAGAGTATAGGAATAAATGGGCTTTTCCTTAAAATGATCAGTAGCATCTATTTAAAACCATCAGCAAGCATCATATGTAATGGAGACAAACTAAAACCATTCCCACTAAGATCAGGAGTGAAACAAGGCTGCCCACTGTCACCATTACTATTTAATATTGTATTAGAAATGTTAGCTTTAGCAATAAGAGAAGAAAAAGAGATGAAAGGAATCAGAGTAGGTAATGAAGAAACCAAATTATCACTCTTTGCAGATGACATGATGGTATACTTAGAGAACCCTAGAGACTCAACTAAAAAGCTACTAGAAACAATTCACAACTTTAGCAAAGTAAGCAGGATTCAAAATTAATCCACATAAATCATCAGCATTTTTATATATTACCAACAAAGTTCAGCAGCAAGAGACACAAAAAGAAATTCCATTCCAAATAACGGATGATAGGATAAAATATTTGGGAATCTATCTGCCAAGGAAAAGTCAGAAACTATATGAACTAAACTACAGAACACTTTCCACACAAATAAAATTAGACCAATTCAATTGGAAAAACATGAAGTGTTCATGGGTAGGTAGAACGAATATAAGAAAAATGACGATACTACCCAAACTAATCTACTTATTTAGTGCCATCCTAATCAAACTCCCAAAAAATTATTTTACAGATCTAGAAAAAATAGTAGCAAACTTCATTTGGAAGAATAAAAGGTCAAGGATTTCAAGGGGATTAATGAAAAAAAAGGCAGATGAAGGTGGCCTTGCTGTACCAGATCTAAAACTATATTATAAAGCAGTGGTCATCAAAACCATTTGGTACTGGCTAAGAAATAGAGCAATCGATCAGTGGCATAGGATAGATTATCAGGATATTCTAGGCAATAACTTTAACAATTTAGTGTTTGATAAACCCAAAGACCCCAGCTTTTGGGATAAGTACTCACTATTCGGCAAAAACTGCTGGGAAAATTGGAAACTAGTGTGGAAGAAATTAGAGCTTGACCCATACCTAACACCACATACCAAGATAAGATCTAAATGGGTTCATGATCTAGATATAAAGAGTGATTTTGTAAGCAATTGAGAGGAACGTAATATAGTTTACCTCTCAGACCTGTGGAGATGGAATAAATTTATGTCCAAAACAGATCTGGAACTCCTAACTGAACACCAGATAGATAATTTTGATTACATTAAGTTAAAAAGTTTCTGTACAAATAAAACTAATGCAGACAAGATTAGGAGAGAAGCATCAAATTGGGAAATCATCTTTACATTTAATGGTTCTGATAAAGGCCTCATTTCTAAAACATATAGAGAATTGTCTCATATATATAAGAATTCAAGCCACTCTTCAATAGATAAGTGGTCAAGGGATATGAACAGACAATTTTCAGATGATTAAATTAAAACCATCTCTAGTCATATGAAAAGTTGCTCCAAATCATTATTGATCAGAGAAATGCAAATTAAGACAACTCTGAGGTACCACTGCACACCTGTCAGATTGAATAAAATGACAGTAAAAGATAACGATGAATGTTGGAGGGAATGTGGGAAAACTGGGACACTAATACATTGTTGGTGGAACTGTGAAGGGATCCAACCATTCTTTAGAACAATTTGGGGCTATGCTCAAAAAGTTATCAAACTGTGCATACCCTTTGATCCAGCAGTGTTTCTTTTTTTTTATTAATACTTTTTATTTGCAAAACATATGTATGGGTAATTCCTAAACATTAACCCTTACAAAGCTTTCTGTTACAAATTTTTCCCCCCTACTCCCCACCCCTCCCCTAGATAGCAGGATATCCACTACATGATAATTATGTTAGAATACTTAAGAAATCGAATATATGTACAGTGTTTCTACTATATATGTAGCAGTGTTCTTCTATATATGTAGCAGTGTTTCTACTGGGCCTATATCCCAAAGAGATCTTAGAGGAGGGAAAGGGCCCCACATGTGCAAGAATATTTGTGGCAGCCCTTTTTGTAGTGGCTAGAAACTGGAAACTGAAGGGATGCCCATCAATTGGAGAGTGGCTGAATAAATTATGGTATATGAATGTTATGGAATATTATTGCTCTGTAAGAAATGACCAGCAGGACGATTTCAGAGAGGCCTGGAGAGACTTGCGTGAACTGATGCTGAGTGAAACGAGCAGAACCAGGAGATCATCATACACAGCAACAACAATATTACATGATGATCAATTCTGATGGACATGGCTCTCTGCAACAAAGAATTGACTCAAACCAGTTCTAATTGTTCACTGAAGAAAACCATATACACCCAGTGAGAGGGATATGAAATATGGACCACAACGTAACATTTTCATGATCTCTATTGATGTTTGCTTGCATTGTGTTGCCTTTCTCTGATTTTCTTTTTTTTTTCTTGTAGATAGGATTTTTCTTGCATAACTTGTCAAGTATTTCAACATTATTAACATGTAGTGGACTTCCTGCCATCTAGGGGAGGGGAGGGGACTGGGGGTAAAATTTGTAATGGAAAGCTTTGTAAAGATCAATGCTGGGGAACTACCCATACATATGTTATACAAATAAAAAGATTTAATAAAAAAATAAAAAAAAATAAATAAAAGATTAGGGTTCAGTTCTCAGGTCTGTTATATTATTAATGGACAGACTTGGGAAAGTTGTTTATAGCTCTGTTCCTGTGTCTATAAAATTAGGACAATTGTATCTGTATTATCCATCTTAAATGGTTGTGGTGCATATACATATGTATATATGCATTGATTATATAACTTAATAGTAATATATGTATAAGTAATGTATATAAGGTATATATATTTAATAGTTATACATATACACATAAGTATCCATCTGTAGCCATAAATTTATCTATATATCTATCTTTATATATATATATAGATATCCATCCATACACACACACGCACACACATACCTGTGTGTTTGTATATAAATATACATGTTTACATAGATATAGATATTTAACTATGACTTTGAAAGTCACATAACATGCTATATTTCTGTGTCATCTAAATTCTTTAGATAGACATCTACCATAATCAGCTATGTTTTATTTCTCAAAGATACACCGTATTCATTCAGATTAGTATGACTAGGACTTAGCAACAGAGTAGAATGTAGGACTCTTGGGATTCTGAACTTGGCTTCATATAAGTGCCACACTGGACTATGGCATTTATAAATTGCAGTAGAAAAGTATTAATCTAGTACACTTTCTAGGGAATCCCTGGGTTAAATTTAGCATTCATAACTTTTGGCCTATTGAAAAATCCTTGTAGATATAAAATTTCAGGTATCCATTTGTTTCTAAGGATAATTTTATTTAAATAAGAGCTTTTCTATTCAGAATCTTATATTGTTTTGTATAGATAAAAGTACAAGACAAAGTCACCCTTTGTCTCTCAATTGACTCTAAGGAAAGGTTTACGTATAGGGCTACCAAGGAAATGTTCCTAGTGGGAGAATCTGGCCCTATATAAATTTTTGAAACATCCATTTTAACAATAAATTCCCTATCTAAACAGCCCAGAATTTACATATAGAAATAAAGTAAGGGTAATAGAATTGGTTTAGAAATGGAAGTGACTTTAGTGATGATTGGTCAGATCATTTCATTATGTAGGTGTTTTTTGGGGTTTTTAAGTGAAATCCAAATAGGTGGAATTCTGCCCAGGATGATATAGCTGAAGTGTGACAGAGGTAGAAACAGAAACCTCTAGGCCAATTCTCTTTCTGCCATTGTGTGCTGCCTCCTACAACGGATTTAAATTTCAGTGTTCCTAAAATTATTAAAATAACAATTAAAATTAAAATACTTTATTTTCTAAGATTAAATTGCATTAATATTTCTGTGCGTAATTTCTATCCCCATTTATGCTGGTGGATTGTGATGGGATGACTACTCTTCAAGGTTTAAGGTAGCTTTAGAGGTCCAAAGGTTACTGTTAAGATGACCCACCCTACTCTCAGCTAAAAGTTGGTAAGTGCCAGATGAAGTACACATTGTAATGATTACATGTATATATTGGCAAAAAATCCAAAGGGTCTAAGATATGAGACTAAAGGGTAAACTCAGTTTCTCATTCTAAGAAATACTTTTATTCCTTTTTTGGAATCTTTATGAAGTTTCCCTCATGGATAGATTTTTGAAGAGCTCCAGAAATAAGTATCTTAATTCCATGGCTAACACCTCTCTTAATGTGGGTGAGAAAGGTACAACAGGAGTTATGATCTCTGAAGTTTCACCAAACTACTATGATTGATTTTGTGCATCAATCACTGATAGGTAGTCTTACCTGTCAAAATTCACAAGGTCATAACTAGGTCATTTTCACCCATGGAAATTGGATTACCTAAGATCATAGAAGAACACATACATACACATGAACCCATGTGCTAAAGAACAAATGCTCAAGTGGGTGATAGAATAATCTCTTTGCTCCTTACCCAGTAGCTCATAATGGGTCTTCCACACTGAGCACTAGAAGGAAAAAAAAGGAGTAAGAGTTTAACTGATTATCCCTTTAGTATGAGAATTCAGTTCAGTTTCAGCATTTTTGGAATGATTAGTTCATATAGCTTTTCTCCTATTATAAGTCTTTTTATCATTACATCATATCAACCCTTCACTCACTCATAACTGGAAAATGACTCCCCAAGTTTTCATGCATTGGATTGTAACCAAGCAAGAAATACTTTGCCATGTTCTGTGTAACCCACTAGAAAGAAATCTGAACATATACTAAAAACTGACCTTTCATTGGTCACTAACTTTACACGCATGTGGAGAAAGAAATATTCCTAATTTTCTTCCTGCACACACAGAAGGAATGAATTTATTTTTATAGGTAATCAAAATTGAGACAAGACACAATGGATCAACTCTACAAGGTATTTATTTTTCACAATAATTAGAGACAAGAAATAACAGATAAGGGGCAGCTAGGTGGTGCAGTGGATAAAGCACCACCTCTGAATTCAGAAGGACCTGAGTTCAAATCTGGTCTCAGACACTTAACATTACCTAGCTGTGTGACCCTGGGCAAGTCACGTAACCCCAATTGCCTCAGCAAAAAAAAAAAAAAAAAAAAGAAATAACAGATAAGCTACTGAATAAAGATCAGAAAAGAGACAAATGATAAAGGAAAAAAAAGTTCCTGCATATGAAAGAGTCTTGACAGATGAAAAAAGCGCTGAAACTAGATGTCTATTTGTTAACCAGTAGAAAGCTTTTAAAATGTTTTGAGCAAACATCAGCTAATCTGGTTCAATGTAGCACTCTATTTCATCAAAGACTTCTCTGAAAGTTGGGAAAGGAATAACAGGAGTTAAAAGCTTTAGACTAGTACATATTTAATTGAATTAAAGATCTAACCAGATGGCTCAGTGACTGATGAAAAAACAACAACACCCTTCCTCTGAAACATGTTGATAGGTCAGCATTAATTGTAGGTTAATGCAAAGGTATTATTTCCTTGGAAGAATTTCATTTGGTAGATATGACAAGAAAAGGAAATTTTAAAATTGGATTTTAATGACTCATTAAATGACATTCCCTGAGATTTCAGCAACTAATTTTCACTATGTGTATTTATCTAAACCAAATACAATACTGATCCAATTTAAATTACATAAAATATCTAAGCCTTTCTAATTTGCTTGTAATGTTTGATTATTCTTGTTTAGCATTCTATTCTTAAAGCTAAGTATACTTCCTTTTAATTCAATTATATTTCATCCATTTCCTTAAGTAAATTTCAAATCTGTGGTATTAAAAATTAGCCAACAGTAATGATAACGTCACAGGTTCAACATTTATCTCATGTTTCCATGACTTGTTGTTTCCAACACAAATTTTCCCCCTAGGCCTCTTGCAAAGAATAGTCTTCTTTGTTCCATTATCACCAGGATTAAATTTCTAGGTCATTCCATTAATCTATTTATGATGCAGAAAAAATGCATGGTAAATATCACATTATTTGATGTATTTAATCCTCAATTTGATGTATTTAATCTGGCACCTAGTAGGCACACATTAAGTGTGTGCAGTTTATTGATTGGTATCCCAGGCAACTCCCTAAGCCTTTATGTGATAGATAAATTTCCATTTGCATCTAAAGAGAGAGTTTCCAATTTGGGATTACTCCATACCTGTGAAATCTGAGACCCAGACAAAAATAAAGAAATGAAAGACATTAAATTAATGTTTCTTAATTCAGAAAAAGAGATGAAGAAAAACTTGTTTGTTTCCTAAATCTAAAAGAAATTGTTTATTGATTTCTTTCTGCTCAGCATCAATAATTAATGTGCATTTATTAAATGTTTACCATATGGCAGACACTATATTAAAACTAAAGATACAAATAAAAAAGTCATTCCCTGTCTTCAAGGAACTTACAATGTAATGAGAGAAGACAATAGACAAAAGAAAGCTGAAAAAGGTGGAGAAAGGCAACAGGGTATAAATAAGTGCCAGCATAATGTCCCATGGAGTTGCAACCAAGATCCACTCATAGAAAATGAAAAGTACCTGCAAAATTTTGGGTCCTCTGTAAAGGAAAGATTTGGAAGGAACTTATTACTCAGTCCTCCAGTCCCCCAGTCAGAAGGGAAAAGCAACTGAAGGTGGTCAGAAGGTGCTGAGCATCTAAGCTAAAATAATCCACATGATGATAAGATTTAAGATGATGAGTTAATTCTGGAGAAGGGTAATGATAATAAGTAGAGCTTGCTCTGAAAAATGAAAAATGAAATACCTCTGAAATAAAGACAAATTTACCTTCCAGGACAAATTCCAGCTTTATATCAGATTATTTAAATATATAGTGGATATTTTTCTACAGAATAAAACCTTTTTTCAGGGCAGGTATTATTTTGTTTTATCCTTTTTTTATCCCCAGTCTCTATAATACAGAGCTCAACATACAATAGACTCCCAATAAATGCTTGTTAAAACTATGAACATACCAAATAAGGAGAAGACACAATCTTTCCCCTAAAACTTGGCAGAAAAATTAGATGTACATGTAATTACCACCACTGTCTTCCAGGGTGGGCTTGGGTAAATATGACTTGGGATTGTTGAACAAACTTTGAAGAAATTTCAAAAAAAAAAAAGGAGAAAAGAGAGGGTCCCAACTTTGAATGACCCTATGACCCTTAAGAGACTCCAGAGTGTAAGAAAAGGGAAAAAATTAGCCAGCACCACAAGATATCTTGTGGTTCCAAGCATCTGCATTCCCAGATACTATTAAGACTGGACTTCTTAGGTGAAATCATTCTCTCCTTGTTTGAGCTGAGTCACACAGACTCCCTTTTTTCATTAAGTTACTGTTCACTCTAATATGTATGACTTCAAGTTGATTTCTGTCCTAACAGTTCTTTGATAAATATTTGCCCATGATTATTAATTATCTTTAGTCTAATAAGTGTTTGGTGAGAAGGGAGCTAAACTGGCTAATCCCAAACTGATCCACTCTCAGTTAAAAGGAAAACTATTTTCCACATTGAATTAGAGGGGTATAGCTTCTAGGGGAAATATAGCAGTGATCCTGAGGTACTCTGACCTTAGAGTGCTATTGCTCTAACAATCTGTCTTGTCAATGATTCTAAAGTCTCCTGGCCTTAGGAATATAATAATATAGTTCTGTATTTCTTTCCCTAGACTTTAGGGGAGATATATCCTGAGACCTCATATATCCTGAGGTCTCCTGACCTTAGAGTACCATTGTTCTAATAGTCATTCTGTCAATGATTCTAAAGTCTCATGGTCTTAGCAATACTAAATTATAGCCCTACAAACATTGCTGGATGTCAGATAATCTGCTGCTCAGTGAAAACCAAGATCCTTAGATCTCAAACTTACCTGTAAGCCATAAAATTAGCAAGATCTGGTATCCTTGTTCTATAAATTTTTATTCTTTCTCCTAGTTCTTTGCTAAGTTCTTCTGGAACTTCGCCCACTTCAACTGGCATTACTATTACAATAAACTTTGCCCCTTGACCTGGAGTGTGTTCAAGCTCCAAATTTTTAAGTCACCTCACAGCACCAGTTCATCACCCAACCTCTTGGGATCTACCTTTTGAACCTCAACAGAATGATCAAGGAAAGTGATTTTTGTCCTGAGCTAAAATAGAGCATCATAATACTAGACTACAATTGTACATATATTAGAGAATTATAGAATGGCTAGGTGACAAAATGGATCATCTTTCTGAAGTCAGTGATACTCATCTTCCTAATCTTAAATCTGACTTCAGACACTCACTAGCTGTGTGGCCCTGGACAAGTCACTTAACCCTGTTCACCTTGGTTTACTCATTTGTAAAATGAGTTGGAAGAAGAAATGGCAAAGCACTCCAATGTCTTTGCCAAAAAAAAGCCCAAATGAGAGTGTGAAGAGTCAGACATGACAGAAATGACTGAACAAGAAAAGCAACAATAGAGAAATATGATTCCAGTGCAATATGACTCTTGAAGAGAGATACAGGTGAGGAAACTGAGAACCAGAGAGATTAAGATATTTATCTAAGTAGAAAAATTGGGATTTAAACTCAAGTTCTCTGATTCCACATAGGACGCTCTAAATTGTGCTACACTGCCTCCTTTGCCTCAGTTTTATAAATAGAAAGACAGACAAATAGCTAGATAGCTAGATAGATGAACAAATAGCTAGGTAGGTAAGTAGGTAGATAGATAGCTAGATAGTTAGATAGATAAATGGATAGATGAATGAATGGAAAGATATGGATGAATGGACAGATAGACATATAGATAGATAAAAGATACAGGGATGAATAGATGGAAAGATGGGTAGATGGATAGATGGATAAAACTTCCAATATCAGTTATAATATAATACAAAGAATCTGGAGCCATTAGTTTTAGGTCCATTCTTCCATTAGTTCATTGCACTTTGCCATTTCTTAATGACTTCTTTTCCTCATATGTAAAATGAAGGATTTTGGCTAGTTAACCTTTGAGGACCCTTTTGGTTCTAGTATTCTCTGATTCTAATTTGAATGGAATACTATACAATTATGTGAATAGACTCTGATAGTTGCTAAAATCTTTGATTCCACATAAACTTTAGGATTCTTATGCTTTTCTCTTTCCATTTCTGCTCATAAAATATCTTGGGCCAGTTGATAGCTCTGTTGGGTTTGTTTGCTATCAGTTTTGAAACTATGATATGTCCCTCAATAAGAAGTATTGGAGGCACAAGGCACGTGGCTACTCCCTTCTAGATTAGATCCAGGCAGGGAATAATGAAAAGAGATATTGGAATAGTTGTGCAAGTATATCTTAGGAGTCCTATTTTCATTGGCTCTCCAGAAATTCCAATGGGAACACTTCCCCAAATGGTAACATTACCATTCTATATATACATAAGAATTAAGGGTATAACACAATTGAATCTAAAAGATAATTCCTGTTTAGAATGATTTAGACTCTTTCCTCCCAAAATTGTGCTAATGATAGAATTATTCTCTGTCAGATTTTCCCAATTGTAACTGTAAAAGTTGATGTGATCTATGATTTGGTTTGTCACCAAATGATGGCAGGCACCAAAAGTTGGGGTTCGGTCATGTGAAAAATTCATAATGGCCATTCTCTTTGATAGAAAAGTAGATTTATTTAGAGGAATAGGTTACAGACAAAATGAAGGGACACAATAGACCATGGGAATGGTAATTATGAAATAGAATGGGAGAGCATGTGAAAGACAAGTTCCTCAGTGGAACTCACAAATACCCAGGAGAAAGGGAGCACCCCATGAGGTTGGAACATACTCTTATCTGGCAGGCTAAATCCTGAAAGGGTCTTACCACCCTAAAAGAGTTAGTTAGCTTCAAGAACAAGTGGAGTTGGGAAGCATAGTGGAGTTAGGGAAGATATCCACATGGCATGGGGGGGAGGAGAAGAGGAAACACAGCACAAGTCAGAGTTCCTGCAATGGTGGACTGACCCAAAGGAAGGCAGCAGCAAAGCCATGGGCCATACTTTGTTTTATAGAGAAAATTTAGTCTCAGAGTCTTGATATAACTTGGATTTCTGACTGTATTACCTTTAGATGGTAGGACAGTAGAACTAAACTGATCTCCATTATCAATCTTTTTTCAACTTACCTCAGAGATCAATTTTTATCAGTTCCTCAACTAACCACATCTAATATTGAAGACTTCATCAAAAATGATCTTTAAATTAATACTCTCTCTCTCTCTTTTCTCTTCAGATTTGACATTTATATTCATTTTAACCACATTTCCTCTAGATCAAAATGTTAGTGTAGATCAGGGGTTCAAAATGAGCTTTGCCTTTTAAAACCCATGGCCTCCTTCCAATGAATAGCCCAGTTACCTGAAATAATTGTGTGTACTTCCTGAAGTGCCCAATTTTTCCAAAAAGTAATCAAGTTACCCAAAGGTTGTCGCTTACTGATTAACTATAAACTGCTATTTCTGCTTTCCCTGTTTTGTAAAAATAAGTTAATTAATTAAAATTCTTCTATTCCAAGGGAACAAGTCCTTGGGGCTATGAATTGATCCAGCATATGTTGAGTATGTGGGTGTATATGCAGGTCCTTGTAACTTTCCAAAAATGCTCACTAAGTTCAAATTGACAATGGGTAAAATGATGCTTGCTTTCTCAGCTTAGATAGTGTTTCTTCCCACACAAGTTCACTTTTGAGAACTCAAGGCTCATCTCAGGATTGTAGTCACTCAAATAAATCCATGTGAGAGAAGGTGACATAGAAATGAACACCTTAGCCAGTTTAAACTGGTCCTTTCCTTCCTGAGAGTTACAAGCTTTTTAAAAAATTTGCTGTATAATTAGGTAACCAGCTGATTCTATTAAAGCAGAGAGTGAGCAGGGGGTGAAGCAGGAGGAGGGAAAGAAAGAAAAAAGAGTTGAAAGGGGTAAGAGAAAGAGGGAGAGAGATAGGGACAGACTGACACAGCAACAGTAAGAGGAACAAAAAGGAGAGACACAGGGACAGATATAGCAAGATAGGGAAGGAGAGGGAGAGAGGAAAGGGGTAGGAAGAGTCAAAAATGGGGGAGAGGGAGAGATGCAGTAGGACTTCTAGAAATTTATTACTTTCTGAAGGAGTTTCCCAGACAATCCAGTAAATGATACAGAATCCCTCCACAAAAGCACACAGCAGGCTATTAAGGTTACACAGTACAAAGTACCTATGTGTGAAATGACTGTACCTTGGTCTAGCCATCATGATTATGTATCAGGTCTCATAGATTCTCTAGTTTCTAGTGGACTAGTCTGCGAAGCATGGGTAAAATAGGGACTGTTGATCACCGTATCTCAAGAGAGACTTTCCAAGTCTTGAAAACCATTCCTGAAATGGCAGTCATTAGCAGTAATTGCCAGACATTTAAGGCAGAAGTAGGACTACCCAGAAAGTCATTTGTTCTTCCTCACCCTAGAGAATTCTAGGTCATTTCTAGCTGGGTCACAAACTCAGGGTGGCATTTTGGAATCAGAATCTGTTTTTCTGACTTTTTCCAATTGGCTAATTGATTTCCCCCATCTATTTCTTTATAAAATTATAATTAACTTACCAAAATAAATAAATGCATCCAAATTAAAGAGTGGGGAGTATTAAGTAAGCTACTTTAATCTATTAAACTCATTTAATATAAATATCTAGTGAAGCCCTCTATGCATTAGACATCGTAAGATAATAGGCTTTTATCTAGCAGGGAGTATAGAAGTCATCTAGTGTAAACTCTTATTGCAGAAGGGAAACTGAGGCCCAAAGAAGCTAAGTGATGTCCCATATATAGGAGATTGTGGACCTATACTTAAATGCACAGGTCTTCTAACTCAAAAACTAGTTCCACATTAAACTATTTTGTTCACCATTGTCTGAAATTAAGGTGAAATAAGATATACATGATTTCTGAAGTAAGGAAGGAATATTATCTGTTTTCCTAACTGTCAGTGCAACAAGTAAAATAAAACTCACTTCTGGTGCTGGTTGGTAAAAAGCCTCTTCTGGCCAGCTGGGCTGCACTTTGGTTGACCTTGACCTTGAAGTCTGTTGGATTCTTTGCAGCATCCACCTTTTGCTTATTGTTCGGCTTTATGGAGCCAAATGGAACAAGATTAATTTTTGATTCACATGACATCCCTTTGGGTATTTGCAGATGACTATCATATTTCCTTTGACATGTTAGTTTTTCAGGATAAACATATTCTGGTCCTTCAACTACTCTTAAAGTTACTGGACTCCAGATCCTTTACTGATTTCCTTCCTCTGTACAATCTCATGATCATCAATGGCCTTCTTAATCTGTGTATCCAAAAGAGAACACAGTACTCTGGATGAGATCTGAAAAGAGCAGAATTCATTGCTTTATTACCGCTCTCTTTCTCCTTCATACTGCCCAAGATCACAGTAGCTTCTTGAATTGCTGCATCATGCTTCTTTCTCATCTTGATCTTCCTTTCTCCAAAAATCCCTGAAATTTCCCCCCTGAAGAACTGCTGTCTCATTCAATTGTTTTGTGATGAAGAGACCCATCTGCACTGTGGAGGGAGAGGACTGTGGAAACTGAGTGTGGATCACAACACAGTATTTTCACTCTTTTTTTTTTGTAGATTGCTTGCATTTTGTTTTCTTTCTCATTTTTTTTCCTTTTTGATTTATTTTTTTCTTGCACAATATGATATTTGTGGAAATATGTATAGAATAATTATACATATTTAACATATATTAGATTAGTAGGGGAGGGGTGGAGGGAAGGAAGGGGAAAATATAGAGCACAAGGTTTTGTAAGGGTGAATGTTGAAAATTTGTAAGAGTGAATGTATATATTTTGAAAATAAAAAAGCTTCAATTAAAGAAAAAAAGAACTGCTGTCTCCCTGCGTGATACTTGTGAAGTTGATGACATTTTGTAACCAAGTGCAAGATTGTGCATTTGGTCCTATTGGATCTCATCTTATTAAATTCTGCCCAAAGCTCTAGCCTGTCATGATTCTTTTGGATCCTGATTCTGTCATCCACTGTATTAGCTCTCCCTCTAAGTTTTGTCCTGTAATTAAGAATATATTTATGTAATTAAGTAAGAATATACTTATTTTTGTCCTAATATTAAGTAAGAATATATTTATGTCTTTATTATAGTAACTGATAAGAAATGATGAACAGCACAGGAACATGTACAGATATTTGGGGTGTTCCATTGGAGATTTCCTATCCTGTATAGATTGAACCATCAACTTCCCTTTGAATACTTTCTTTAACTACTTCTAAATCTACATGATTCTATTATCTCCATAGCTCTCCATAAAAACTAGGTTAAACTATGCCCAAGGAATTTTCCCTTATCTATTAGTTTAATAATTCTACCACAAACAGAAATGAGATTAGTCTGGCCTAATCTGATTTTAAGAAAGCTGTCCTGCAAAATAGTCAATGACTATAGTAATCTAATGTTTGACAAAGCAATGACTATAATAATCTAGTGTTTGACATACCCAAAGACCTCAGCTTTTGGGATAAGAACTCACCATTTGACAAAAACTTCTGGGAAAATTGGAAATTAATATGACAGAAACTAGTCATTGATCCACACCTACCATTGCATACCAAAATAAGGTCAAAATGGCTTCATGATCTAGACATAAAGACTGATATTGTAAGCAAATTGGAAGAACAAAAATAGTTTATCTCTCAGATCTGTGGAGAAGGAAGGAATTTGTGGCCAAAGAAGAACTAGAGTAGATTATTGAACACAAAATAGATGATAATTTTGATTATGTTAAGTTAAAAAGTTTTTGTACAAACAAAACCAATGCAGACAAGATTAGAAGGAAAGCAATAAACTAGGAAAATATTTTTACATTTAAGTGTTCTGATAAAGGCCTCATTTCATATAGAGAAGTGACTCAAATTTATAACAATTCAAGCTATTCTCCAATTGATAAATGTTCAAAGGATACGAACAGACAATTTTCAGATGAAGAAATTGAAACTATTTCTAGTCACATGAAAAGATGCTCCAAATCAGTATTGATCAGAGAAATGCAAATGAAGACAACTCTGAAATACCACTACACACCTCTCAGCTTGGCTAAAATGACAGAAAAGGATAATCATGAATGCTAACAGGGATGTGGGAAAACTGGGACACTGATACTTGTTGGTGGAGTTGTAAGTGGATCCAACCATTCTGGAGAGCAATTTGGAACTCAAAAAGTTATCAAACTGTGCATACCCTTTGACCCAGCAGTGTTTCTACTGGACTTATATCACAAAGAGACCATAAAGGAGAGAAAAGGGCCCACATGTGCAAAAATGTTTGTGGCAGCCCTTTTTATAGTAGCAAAAAACAGGAAACTGAGTGGATGCCCATCAGTTGGGGAATGGCTGAATAAGTTATGGTATATGAATGTCATGGAATATTATTGTTCTGTAAGAAACGACCAGCAGGATGGTTTCAGAGAGGCCTGGAGAGACTTGCATGAACTGATGCTGAGTGAAATGAGCAGAACCAGGAGATCATTATACATGGCAATAACAAGACTGTGTGATGATCAATTCTGATGGAAGTGCCTCCCTTCAACAATGAGATAATTGAGGCCAGTTCCAATGATCTTATGATGAAAAGTCAGCTACACCCAGAGTGAGGACTGTGGGAACTGAGTGTGTATCATAACATAGCATTTTCACTCTTTTTGTTATTTACTTGCATTTTGTTTTCATTCTCATTTTTTCCCTTTTTGATCTGATTGTTTTTGTTCTGCATGATAATTGTATAAATATGCATACATATATTGGATATTATTATATTTTAACATGTTTTAAAAAAAGAAGAAAAAAGCTATCCTGGCTCTTGGTGATCACCTTCTTTCTTTTTCATTATTCACTGGCTATTTTTTACATTATTCCTTCTAGAATTTTGTCAGGAATGGAAACTTTGCTCACTGTTTGTAGTATGAAGACTCTATTCTCTTTCTTTTTTTGAAAATTAGGACTATATTTTTTCTTCTCCAATCTTGTGGTACTTCTCTTATTTCCCATGACCTTTCAGATATCTCTGACAGTAATGCAGCAATCATATCTTCCAGTCTTCTCAGGACTCGTGAATATAGTTTATCTATATCAGGTTAGCTTGAATTTATCAAAGGTAGCTAGATTTTCTTACTATCTCTTACTATCTCTTTACACAAATGGGGATTAACTTCCTTTTAGTCATTTCTGTTTTATTATTTTTAATATAAAAGCCATCATTCTTTGCTAAAAAAACAGAAATTCCCCCCCCAAAATGGAATCACTCTGTTCTCTGTCTCCAGTTATTATCCCAACACCCTACTCATATTTCCCTTTTTGCTTCATTTTGCTTCCCTCCAGACTTGATTTATTCTAATTTTTACCATTTTCAGCATTATTTTTATAAAATTGTGACACGCCCTTTTATAAATCTTCTGTATATTTGCTTCCATCTTTTGCATATTTATTTAAAATACATAAATTATTTGTGAAGTTCCCTATGCATCTATATTGATTTTTTCTGATTAGTGTCACTTTTCTTTCTAATAGGAATCTTTGATGTTATGTCAGTTTCTCATATTATTAAGGAAATAAGTCCTATAATCCAGAATATTATATATCTTAGATTTCTCATTTCTTCAATCATTCAACCATTAAGGGAAATTGTTTTCTTACTTTATTATTGTCCAACTTAAGAGAACAATTCTATATAAATGTCTTCCTTTATATTACAATTGTTCAGTCTATTGTGAAGTCAGTGAAGTCTGACTTTTCATGATCCCATTTTGGAGCTTTCTTGTCAAAGATAGTGGAGTGGTTTACCATTTCCTTCTCCAGATAATTTTACAGATGAGAAAACTAAGGCAAACAGGGTTAAATGACTTACCTAAGGTCACACAGGTAGTAAGTATTTGAGACCACATTTGGTCTTCCTGATCCATGGTCTTCCAGGTCCTTCATTCTATCTACTGCACTACCCATCTCCCATTAAAATTATGGAAATGGCATTAATTAACAGTTCCTTTTTATACATGATAGGGGCTTCCCTTTGGCATTACCTTTTTTACTGTCATCCTCCCTTCCTTCCTTCCTTCCTTCCTTCCTTCCTTCCTTCCTTCCTTCCTTCCTTCCTTCCTTCCTTCCTTCCTTCCTTCCTCCCTCCCTCCCTCTTTTCCTCCCTCCCTTCTCTCTCTCTCTCTCTCTCTCTCTCTCTCTCTCTCTCTCTCTCTCTCTCTCTCTCTCTCAAATTTCCATCTGAATCCTTTAATGATTTAATGAAAACAGGACTATAAGAACTCCCATAGTTAGCAAATAGTTAATCTTGATTTAAAAATTATGATTTATTTTAAACACTTATTTTTAGCTAGAAGGGGAGCTTGTTTGAAGACTTCCTTAAAGTGAATGTGGCCATTGCCTTTTAATTAAATTTTATTCCTATGATTTTTTTTTAAAACTTCATTCATGTTCTTCAATTTTCTCTTGTCATTTCCTTACCAAACAATTCTTGCTTAATTTCTTCAAATATAATATTTATTTATTTGAAAATATTTTTCAAGATAAATTGAAGTTATTTTTCCATCTTTATTACTACTAATATTTTAGTAGTTTCAATTACTTTACAATATGTTTTAAGTGTATTTGCATTTCTTTTTTGTTTGGAAAGATTTTTCTTTTTTGGGGTGTTTTTAGACATTTTTCTTCTCTTTGATGCAGCTTGAGGAGTGTAGGAGGAACCCAGTTACTTTCTTCCTCTTACTCCCATATCTTGAATCAGTCCTTCACGAATTTGCTCCCAAGGGTTATATTATTACAAATAGAAAGCAATGATCCTGTTTCCCTAAAATCCTTATGGCAAGCCAAGGACTTCAATTGCATTCCTTCCCCTCAACATAATTCTCTTACTTTGTCCTAAGACCATTTCTTCCCTGCTTTTTGAGTGCTGGCCATGTCATTTCTCCATTCCTGAAGGAAGGGGTAGGATTTGGAGACTCCACACTCGGGACTCTAGCAATCTTTCTCTCCTTTCTGAGTTTAACCTGTCCCCCTATTCTGGAGGTATCCTCTGAAAATGATTTCTCTAAATGAATTGATATAGTCCTCAGGAGGGAAATATCTTTCTTTACCTCATAGATGTGACTATATAATTAATGCCAGCTAAAAATAGTTGAAAAACAGTAAGAAAACTCCAGAAGAGGACATAAAAGTCCACAATTTAAAAAAGCTTCTTTCAGGAACTCTCATCTGCAGAGTTCTTAATGTAGAAATCAGTTGTAACAAACCCAGAACTTTCTAAGGAAGTTGAGTGTTTTTTTTTGTTTGTTTTTTTTTTTTTTGTCAAGTAGTTGAAAGACTACTTGACATGAATGATTTGAATGAATGATGTGAAGACTCATATCTGACTCTTCATGACCTTATACATAGTTTTCTTGGCAAAGATAGTAGAGTGGCTTGCCATTTCCTTCTCTAATTACAGACCAGGAAACAAAATTAAGTAACTTGTCCAAGGTCACATAGCTAGTTAATCTATGTGACCTTGGACAAATTACTTAATTTTGTTAATTAAGTAACTTAACCTGAGTTATTTAATCTGAGGCTAGATTTGAACACATGAAGTTTTCCTGACTTCAGGTTTAGTACTCTATCCACTGCACCAATTCCATGCCCTTGTTAGGTATTTGGGAAAGCCAAATGGCCTTCAGTCAAATAATGTTCTGAAGATGTTATAGAAGAGATTTCCATAAAGGTAGGTCTGTGAAGATCCTTCTAACAAGGACATTCAATGACTCAGTGAGATTTCTATTCTCAAGTGCTGAGTTAAAATACTCTGAATTTCAATATTTAATTTGCCTTGCAATGGAAGTTTAGTACAGAGGCTGCAAATCTTTATTTTTCGTTGGTATAACAATAATTCAAGAAACAACCATCAATTTTTAAAATTGATAGGAAATAAGATGGTAAAATGAGATTCATGTATGCATCCTGTTTTTTTTTGTTTTTATTACAATCTTGAGATGAAATCAGAACAAATATATGAGCTCTCAAAATGTAGACCTAGCAACAAAGTGAATAACCTGTCAGTGTTTATGCAGATAACTTTTTAAATTTCAACTGAGATAAGGGGATGGAAAGCTGCTTCTAAAATGTACACATAGATAACCTTGATTAGACTATTCTTACAGTGGATTCAGTCAGAATCAATCAAATATAGTTTTCTTTGTCTTTTTTTAAGCTTCGACTTTAGTCAAAGTAGCAGTAGAAATAGTACTGCTTTATTTCTATTTTTTTCCCATTGACTTTACAATTATAATGTTCAAGGCAGAAGGGTAGATTGACATAGGTGAAGACAGTAGTATCAAATTCAAATTTAAATGGGGGCTACTAACCCATACATAAGGAACTCTGGGTGCCACATATTAACTTAGAAAACCATATATTAATATTACGAATTTTATTTCATTTATATTTATTTTGTTAAATATTTCCCCAATTATATCTTAATCTGGTTTGGTCATTTTAGGAGAGTTGTAGACTGCATGCCAGCCACCAGCGACACCTTTGACAACCTTAGACAAGGTCGCCTTGATTTGACAACTGCAAGAAAAAATTTTCAATCTGCATACTGATTTGGAGCTAAATTTCTTTCTCTTCCTTTCTTAAAACTCTAAGTAACAAATTTGTCGTCATTTGTCCAATTAAATGTATTTACTTAATAAATTTTGGGACTTAAATAAATTTCTGTTGCCTAGATCATTCCTCTATTTGTGTATATAAGAGTGTGTGCATATGTGGGTGAGAGGGGGAGAGAAAGAAAGAGGGAGAGAGAGAGACAGACAGACAGACAGACAGAGAGACACAGACACAGACACAAATACAGAGACACAGAGACAGAAATAGAGACACAGAGAGGGGCAAAGGGGAGAAAGATGGAGGGAGACAGATAAACAGAGACGAACAGAAAGAGACACAGAGAGAAACAGAGAGATAAAAATAGAAAGAGAGGGAGGGAGACAGAGACAGAACCTCACATACAAAGACACAGAAATAGACAAAGATAGAGACAGACAGAGAGACAGAGGGATAAGGAGAGACAGACAGAGATAAGGACAAAAACAGAGATAGAGAGACAGAAAGAGACAGAGAAAAAAGGATGGAAGGAGATAGACAGACAGAGAAACACAGAGAGACATACACACAGACAGAGAGATAGAGACAAACAGAGAGGCAGAGGGATAAGGAGAGGCAGAGAGATAAAGACAAAAAGAGAGATAGAAAGAGAGAGAAAGAAGGATGGAAGGTGAGAGACAGAGAGATAGAGACACACAGAGAGACATACACACAGACAGAGATACTGGCACACACACAGAGATAGACAGAGAAAGTGAAAGACAGACACACACAGAGAATTTAGTAGAGAGAGAATTTGTTTTTCACTCTACATAAAATGATGGTTTGACCTCCGCTCTGCCACTTCAGAGTTGGCACAAAGATTTTGGCAGAGAGAGTTTTCAGTGAATGACAAGTAAAAACAGTTGGGAAAATGATTTTCCTTAAAAGAAAAAAGGCAGTTGTTGAGATATGAATGGCAGCAGCTTGGTTCCTTTTCTTATGCAGTGCCAGAGGGCTATTAGAAGTAGGTGAAAATTGAGGACGGACCCTACAGGCAACAGGCGTGCCCACATGTTTATCTTGCCCACTATGTGCGTGGGAGCAGGGATGCTCAAGGGAGGGCTGCAGCCCTCAGAAGCACCATGGAGGCTGGATCTAAACCCAAGACCTGTGCCATCAACAACTGCATTCACCCGCTGGATGCAAGGCTACCCACTTCTTCGCCTTGCCTTGATAATCCTCCCGCAGCTTGCCTCTGATAAAGCCCTGATGCCCCCAGAATAGGACTCTCTCTCCTATCTCTTTGCTGTACAAGCTAACAACCTGCCTTTTTCTTAGCCTGATTACTCAGGGCAATTACACATCAAACTAACCATCACCTTAGTTTTTGTTTGGTCATTTCTATTGTATCTGACTCTCCATGACCCCATATGGAATTTTCTTGGCAAAGACACTGCTGTGGTTTGCCATTTTCTTTTCCAGTCTACAGATGAGGAAACTGAGGCAAATAGAGTTAAGTGACTTGCCCAGGGTCACACAGCTAGGAAGTGTCTGAGGCCAGATTTGAACTCAGGAAGAGGAGGCTTCAGGCCTGGCACATTATCCACTGAACCATCTGGCTCTCTCAAACTATTACCTACTTATATTAGCCATATTTGAGGAAATTTGAGCCTAACTGTCAAATTTGTTCGTGACTGTGGCAGGTATCCCTGAGGATAGTGTCTGAGCTCGAGGGCTGAGTAAGATCCCTGTCCTTTTCATGTTAGGTGGGACGGAATGAGTCACATAGGAGTAGTAGACATAGAGAGATTATGATTTGAGTGGCAGATAGGTTTACATGATCTTCCCAACAAATTCACCCCTCTTCCATACTGCTCTATTACTGTCGAGGGTACCCCCATCTTCCAGTAATTCAGCTTCTCATAATCTCAGTGGTCTTGGTCATCCTCCATATCCAATGTTGTTAAATCTTTTTCCTTCCCTTCTCTATCTCATCTCAACACTAACCCTAATTCAATCTCCTATCACTCATCACGTGGATTATTGTAAAAACTGGTTATCTGGTCTCTTTACCTCAAGTATCTCCCCACTCCGACCTATCTTCCAGAGTTCTCCAAGTGACCTCCCTAAAGCACATTACTTTACTGATTACATCACTCCTGTATTTAATCATGCCAGTAGCTCTCTCTGTTAACTCTGATAGCAAGTATTATTTCATTCATATTTATCTCATCTTTTTAGGTTTTATTTTATTCTAGTTTTATAATACAAATAATTATGAGCATTATGAGGAAGGAGGTGGGAGGCAGAGAGGAAGAAGAAAGGGAGATTCAGAAAGACAGACAGAGATTAAGACAGAAAGATAGGACACTGAGAGAAAGTATTCTTATTACTGATAGATATGTATGATCCAAAAATTTGGAGAATAGTAATTTGAAACAGGGATTCTTCACCTTGTTATTTTGATTTAGTGACTCCTTCTAGCAATCTGATTAAATCAAATCAAATTTAAATATTTTAAGGAAATGCAAAAATTCAGCTTGATGTTAATGAAAATAATAGTGTAATGCTTTTCTGAGGTCATGGATCTTCTTCCCCTGAACTCTATCCAAGAATTTCTCCTCTAAAAGAATTCTTGACTTTTCAGAGTTCTGCCTAAAACAGAGTTAAATCCTGAAAACATTTAACCACTTAGAGAATCATAGCAAAAAAAAAAAGGTAGCTAGTGAGGGGCTTTAAAAAGTAGAATATCAAAGTTAGTAGAAACTTAGAGATACCAATTATAACCTCAAAGTATTTCCAGCACTTAGCATAGTGCCTGGCACACAATAGGTGCACATTAAATGCTTATTGACTGACTTTTGCATGATGTACAGACATACACACATGTATATTACATATAATATGTTGGTTTATATGTGTATATTAATCACACCACTGATAGAATGTAAGCTCCTTGAGGGGAGAGGCTGTTTTATTGGTGTCTCTGTATTACTTGCACATAGCACAGTGTCTGGGACATAGTAATAAACTCCTCATAATCTGTTTATTGATTGGTTTTGGCATATACTCCATGTATATATGTATGTATAGTTGTATAGACATCTATATATACACAGCTATAGATATATATATATAGAGAAATAATCTTATTTGTTATTATATATAGTATATTATATATGTATTTACCACCAGTCCTAATAGAATATAAGTTCCTTGAGGACTCTTTCATTTTTGTCTCTGTATCCCTAGCACTTCATCCAGTTCCAGGCATATATTAGGCACTAAATACCAAAAGTTTAATGCTTATTATAAGAGGTAGCATTTGCCCACCATTCTCTCTAGTACCATTTATTATAGGATTGGATGATCACAGAGAGGGATACTTGCTGACTAGTCAAACTCTTACCTGTAAGGTTTTTGCTGAGCCAGGATGGTGAGTATGAGGCATTTTTAGTTTCTTGCTGCTCTTGCTCATTGTCTTTCTTCATTAGCTAAATAATGTAGTCACTGACAGAACATAGCTAGAAGTGCTGTCAGGAAGCAAAAGTAGGGTCATTTGAACAATCCCGCTGTCTGATATAACCCTTGCCACCCCAAGGACAGTGGGAATCATAGAATACCTGAATCTGATAGTTGCAACCCTTGTTTGAAGCTATAAAATATAGAAGTCATCACTTTATCTCAAAATATGGCCATGTTTGTGTGGCTAACTGCTATGAAAAGGCGGCTGCTAGTTCTCTAAATAACGATACTCGGTTTAAGAGTGATGGTAACATGAATCAACTGGAGACAATTAACTATATAATATTGAATCTCTAAAAAGATTATTCAAAAGGCTGTGGAATAATCAATTAAACAGCAAAAATTTATTCATCACTTACTTTGTGCTAGACACTGTGGTAAGGGTTAAAGATATAAAAAAAGGCCAAAAAATACCCATAATTCATTTTAAAAATTTAACTTTAAATACTTTTTCTTTTAAATTTTTAATTTACTTTCTAATTGTTTCCTTTATTTCTTTACCCTTCCCAGAGATGGTAAGCAATTTGATATAGGCTATATATGTATAAATCATGTTAAACATATTTCTGTATGAGTTGCGTTGTAGAAAAAAATCATACCCACACACTATGAAACAAACAAAAAAAGAAACACAAAAAATGGAAACACAGTATACTTTCATCTGAATTTACATTCCACCAGTTCTTTCTCTGGAGATGAATTGTATTTTTCATATGAGGACTCTTACCTTCTTCTTCTTGAGATGTCCTTAGCTCTGCTAAAATTAAAAATTTTAATTTAAATTTCTTTTTATCTTTTAAAATTTTAATTTAATTTTAATGTTAATTTTTCCAAATTGTCTCCCTTTCTTCTCTTCTCCTCCCAGAGATGCTAAGTAAATAACCAAAGTCAGATTTAAATCCAGGTTTTCTTATGTCAAATTTCTCTTTCTTACAGTGTAAAAGTAGTATTGTTGAGGTTCAAAAGGAGACCCTAAAAGGTTGGGGTCACAGAGTGGTGTCTTGAAGTGTTTCAAAAGAATTTGCAGACTTGAACCCATCTTCAAGTCAAGGAACAAAGTTTATTGTAGTTGTAATAGCAATTGAAGCAGGCTAGGTTCCAAAAGGATTTAGCAAAGAACCAGGAGAGAGAAGATAAATTTATAGGAAAAGACAAAAAGATCTGGTTCCTTCTGTCATGGATAATATGCTAATTTTATGGCTCAGAGGTGCAACTGAAGAGTGGTCTGGTATGTATCTCACCATTTGTCTTAGCAACCCTGTTATCAGAGACCAGCAGATTATTGTCTGGCAGTCTGCAAAGTTTCTAGGACTAATGGCCAGAAGCCTTTAGAATCATTGACAGGCAGATTATTAGAACAATAGCACTCAAAGGACAGGGGACCTCAGGATTACTGCTGTATTTCCCCTAGAAGCTGTACCCTATCGGTATCATCATCATCATCATCATCAATTTAGGAATTGAGAGGAACTTCAGGTCATCTAATCTCACCCCCTCATTTTATAGATGAGAAAATTGAGGACCAAGGAGATTAAATGACTTGGTGAAGGTCACAACAAAGTGCCAGGTTTACTGTTTGCTTACTACTTCTTAGTAAGTAAATTATAGTTAACCTGTAGGTATACATTTTTTTTAAAAAAAGAAAGCTGTTTTCTTTTTTGTCAGTGACCCTTCCCAGTGATCCCTCCCTCTTTCTTCTCTACTCTCAGAATCTTCCCTTATATACAAATAAATTATTTAGTCATATCTCAAAGCCACTCTCTTAATGGTGCACTTTATTCTCCTGAAGACATTATTTCAAGTAATAGAATTTGAAAGAAAAACCTTGGTTAAAAATCTTACCTTCTACTACATCCAAAACATTAAAACCCTAAAATGTCAGATGCTTGACATGATTTTAGAGATTGATAATCACCTCTATTATTCATCTCTGTCCAGTAGAGATAGTTCCCCTTCTCTTCTCTGAAACTACCATCATACCTCTTTCTTACTAGCCTTACAGAATTCTTTGCAGGGCATAAGGATGGTTGGGGTATCTCTTTTAGCTCCACTGAATGGATTCCTTGTCATTGTTTCCTTTGTCCTTTCTTATTTTCTTCTGCTCTCAATAATAGACTTTTAGGGAAATATAAAATTCATAGAATCATGTATTAAAGCTGGAAGCAACCTTAAAGGTCATCTATTCTAATTCCCTTATTTTGCCTATAAATCTCTATTGATTGAATGAATAGATTGTATATAGCAATGGTATGATGGTGAATGGTTGTGCTATGTCATTCTCTCACTTGTCCCCATTCTTTGTGGATCAGTCTACTTTTCTAAGTCACTCCTTAATTCCTCCTTTTTGGTATGATTTTCTTTATAGTTATTCCAATGCTTCCTGTTACTTAAAGGACTGATTTACTTTCCATCCAAGAAAACAAAAGAAAGGGAAATAGCCTCCCAATTCCAATTAGCTCACCAGTTTTCCTCAGTCAAGACAACTAATTCATTTGCCTAAAATGATCTGGGCTTAAGTTTTTCTTTTTGTACTGGGATGTTGAAAAATTAATTATTGAGCCCTCAGCCAAATATGTGCCACTGTGAAATGTAGTTCTTTCCTTCCTGCTGAAGGACTTAGAAATGGGAGGAAGAGAATAGAAGAAGAGAAGGAAAAAGAAAAGAAAGAGAAGAGAAAGAAGAAATGTTTTTATACTTCTAAGTACATATTTCATAATTATTTCTCTCTGTCAAATTTGAGTTATAATAAGAACAGCTACATTTATGGAGCACTTTAAAGTTTACAAAACACTTTACATGCATAATCCTACTTGACAAAAAAACCCCAAATAACAAACAAACAAAAAGATAGTTTGGAAATGCAACAAGTAGCTATATTTATCATGACTGTCTTTAAAGACTGAATAGGTAGGCAAATTGGAAAATTAAAAAAAAAATAATTAAGGACCAACTATGTACCAGGCACTATTCAGGACAAATAGAGATAAAAGGAAGGAGAGGAGGAAAAATTTACTAGCTCTAATTTCAAAAGTCCAAACCATCCAGAAACTTAGTGTCTGCTGTGTTGTTTCTTATGCATAGTATTATCATAGCATCCTTCTCCTTGAGTCTAAGGATGAAGATTTCATTTCTGGGGTCTTCCCTAGATAATTCCCCCAAGGGTCATCTTCTCAGGACCTGGTATAGCTACTGGTTCTCCACCTGGTCCTTGGTGCTCACTCTCAATTTACCTTCTCCTCTCATGTGATTTCTGTCCTCTATTCCCTTAGCATGGGGATATTAAATATTAAATTATTTATATTATTATATATAGATTATATATAGATTAAATATCTAAATATTAATGTCAATTAAAATTTGGCCCTAGTCAGTCACAGCATCAGGGCAAGTCATTGGAAAAGTAGAAATTGAGTCATTGTGTGATTTTTCTCCTGACTCATGGGTGCATATATCCACTGCTTTTATCTTCTGGGAAACTTTCAATAGAATTATCTACAAATATGGGAACTAAGGCCCTGAGAGACTTTTCCAGATAGTAGTAAATAGCAAAACTTAGATCCAAACCCAGATCATTGGTTCTAAATATAGCACTCTTCTTATGTATTACATAACTTCTTATGGATTACATAAGTGTGAGCAACTTTTGCTCTAATTGGAAAACGTGGAGGCTCTTGGTAGAGGTAGATTGAATTTAGGTATGTGGTTTCAGCTAACAGTTTTTTTAAATTACAATGCTGATCAAAGAATTTAATTAGTACTGAGAGTTCTTTTTTAGACATCTGTTAATTAATTTTTTTAAAAAAAAATTTAAATAATGCCTGTATTGAGTTAATTGACGCTTTGGTACAGAAATGGTGGTTAGACAAAATTTCATCAGATGCTAAAAAGAAAAGAGGCTATAAAACTAGGGGAAAAATTGAAGTCCATAGAGTTACATATGTTTTACTGCTACATAAACAATTAAATTCATCAAAAATTTATCGATCACTTATTGTGTGAAGGAAATTATTCTAAGCCTACAAGTAAAATCTGAGAATTTAATGAAATATAAAATGAACACTAGATAAAATTTCAGCATCAATACTTCTCTGTAATCATAAAAATATCTGCCACCATTTAGACATAGCTGTTTCCTATGCAAGAAAAGCTATATCCAAATAGAAAATGTCCCCAAAGGATGGTTATTTAGAGAAACAAGGAAAGTGGGGTTATCACTACTTCTCTAGGCTCAGAAAGCTTTCCTGTATATTTTTTGTTTTCTAAAAAAACAGGTCCCACAACCATAAAGAAGTGGTCAAATAAACATATTATATTGTGTATAGATGCACATGCTTGTTAATGTAAAAATATCATATATATAATGCATAAACATATACAGTATATAAATACTTATATTGATAAATATATACATATATATATACATATACACCTCTACGTGAACATATGTAAATGTGTATTTATGTGTCTATCTATCTACTACATGGCAACCTATGAAAAGAAAGACAATTAAAATTGGCCTCTGTTTCTACAGTGATCGTGACAGAGGAAGGAAATTACTAGGGAGGATATTTCTTTTCTTCTCTCTGAATAATAAACCTCTCTTTCCTTTAGGCAGCCTATTCTTTGGAACAGAGACTAAGTTCCCTTAGAACCCCCAAGTACTTGCTCACAGTTTTGAGATTGATCGATATATTTAAATTTGACTTTTGCTACTCTAAATATTAAATCCTTGCCCATGACCAACAAAAGGACATTCCAGGATGAACTCAAATCTGAAAAAAAGGCATGACCTCTTAATAGAAAGAGATATAGAACAATTAGTCATTCAGACTTTTTTTTTTTTTTGGAATTTCTCTATCTTCAGGGCTAGTTTATTCCATTCTGAATAGCACTGTTAGGAAATTTTTATTAAAAAAATCCATTTGGTCTTTTGCAATTTCTAGCCAATGCTTCTAATTCTGTTCCCTCAAGCAAATTCAAACAAGTCTACCCATTCACCCCTCCCATTACTCTGTGACTTGACAATCTTTCAGGCAAATAGTTTATCAGGACTCTAGACTTCTCTATGAAGGGCTACAGAAATCCAGTTTTGTCACTTGCCCTTTCACTGGGTTGAAGAGTTTAGGTGTAATAACACAAAAAATGCAGAACATAAGAAATAGTAAAATTCCTTAAATTGACTTTGTATCCTTGGTTTATTAAAATGAATTAAGTCTAGTGTTAGGGTCCAGTTCTCAGACCAAAAGAGGATTTACAGAATTCATGGGATCATAGATTTAGGAGTGGATGAGGCACTATGTCCATCATATTCAAATCCCTTCTTTGTATAGAAGAGAAAACTGGTAAGTAGTAATTTTCTTTGGAAGGATTCAAACTCAAGTTTTCACAAGCCCATGACCAACATTTTATGCATTGTTACGGAGCTGCCAAAGAGATGAGCTAGTAAATGCTGAAAGTGATACAGCTTTTGTTTGTCCTAACTTATGAAAAGCTTAAGAAGGGAAGCTATATGGCTTAACCAATGGGCAGAAGGTTTGAACAAGAAAGATTGGACAGTCAATGAACTTTTCCTGCTGGTTCTAGAACCAGTACCTCTGAAACAGGGTAATGCATAAGACCCTTTGCCCAATAGCCAGTGCTATTATAACATGACAAAGGAATATACCAAGGGACGGGAAGCAACTACAACCAGAGATATCCCCAAGGTCCAATTTAGGAATCATGGCAGCTAAAGTGATTTTTATAGGAAAATGAGAGGTCCTACTCAAGAGGGTCTGAATGTTTCCACAACTCTATAATTAATAGCAAGTAGTCGCCAATCAGTGAAGAAACTGGAAGTTTTTAGATTGGAAAATTTCAAATAGACATTTCTACATACAGAGGTGAGGCAGAAAAAAGAAAGGTACTTACTTTCTTCTTCCACAGGAATAAGAGGAGATAGCTAGGGAATATATAGTCTATTTCTCAATTTTTTTCCTCAAATTTTTGTTCTGAGTTTCTTTATAAAATTATTGAGAATTTGTCCAAAGAGCTGTTATTTATGTGAGTTACATTTATAGATATTTACCATATTAGAAATAAAAACTAATCTGAAATTTGCATACCCTCTGAAAGAATTTCAGAGACTCCCTGCCCAGGATTCTCTGGAACACACTTTGAGAACCACTAGTTTGTTGGACAGAGAAAAACTAGATTAATTTAAACAGCTAGAATTCATAATATTTTAATTTCTATGCTACTCAAATACTTTGCTGTATTTTATAGTGTTAAATTCTAAACCAGAGCAAGGAGAGATAAATGAGAATTGTTGCTATCCATCAAAACTGACCACATCTTACTCTGATTTAAGTACATCTTTCATCTTCTAACCCTTCCTCTCCATTACTATAATTCTTAAAAGAAAATGAAAAAGGAAAAAAAATAAATAGAAGAGATAATAAGAAAAGGAAGGCAACATGGCCATTTGGGAAAGTTCACAATTCAGAAAAGAACAAAATTAAACTCACAGAATTATAATGAAAATTAATTGGAGCATTAATATCCATGAAATGTGCATGGAAATATCCATCATTTTATGGATATGTTATGTCCCTATTGTGGACCTATACCTAGGTAGTATAGTTGGACCTGTAGTCAGTTAGAATTGAGTTAAAAATCCAGCCTCGGATACTTACTAACTGTGTAAACCTGGGTAACCCACTTAATTTCTCTTTACCTCAAGTCCCTAAGCTCTAAAATGGAAGAAATTATAGCACCTTTGACACACAGTGGTTGTGAAGATCAAATTAGATAATGTTTCTAAAGCAATTTGTAAACCTCAAAGAGATATAAATGCTAGTTATTGTTAGTATCATTGTTATTTTGTAAATGTGCACTTTTCAAATAGAAGGTAATCTTCTTGAGGAAAAGGACTGTTGCATTTTTGGTTATGTAGCCCCAGTGCTAATTTAATAAATGCTTGTTGATTGATTAATTTCATTTCTCCACTCAGGCAATAATTTTCTGTGGATTTTCTTAAATCAATCATAACCAAGTCCTTCTTCTGGAGTTCCTCATTTTTCATAGACAGGTTGCAATACTCGAGCTATAGATCTATTATCCTCATATCCCTCTTTTCTGATTCTGCATCTCCCTGGTGATGTTTGTTATACCCCTTCTTACATGCGAGTCACAAGTGGCAATATGCTATTTATTACTTACACCAACCATCCAGCTTCTCATTTCTACTTGACATGTTGGGTCTTCTGACATTCTGATATTCCCTTAAGAATCTGTAGAATCAAGGCATATTTCACAGTCCCTACCTTTGTGACCTGCAAGCTACAAAGATCAAACCAAGTGCTTGACTGTACTCAGTACTCTTGGAAAACAGGATACAGATGGTACATTTGGTTAAGACAGAGAGATAGAGAGACAGAGAGAAACATGGACAAAGAGAGACAAAGAAAGACAGAAACAGAGAGACACAGAGAGACAGAGATAGAGACAGAGAAAGAGAGAAATGGACAGAGAAAGATAGATGCAGAGGTAGACAGAGACAGAGAGACAAAGACTGAAACACGGACATAGAGAATCAGAGACAAAGGAAAGAAGGAAAGAAATAGAGAGAGTCACAAAGAGACAGAGAGAGAAAGAGACAGACACAGAGAAAAAGAGAGACAGAGAAAGAGACAGGGGGAGGGAGGAAGAGAGAGAAACAGAGAAAAAGTGAGGGAGGGAGAGAAGAAGAAAGAAAAAGACCCATACACAAGTAAGACCCATATTTGCTTTTGGGGGGCTTCTTCTAGACGGTTAGACTTCAGCATCTGAAGGCTTTCTCTCCTTTCCTTTGCATTCTTTTATCCCATCCTATGGGCTCTGGCACCCAGTATTTTTTCCTCTCTCAGGATTCCAGATTTATTACTGTAAACAACCTTAGTGATTATCTACTAACAGTTTCCTCATTTTACATATGGGGAAACTAAAGTCTGGAGAGGTTAACTGAGTTTCCTAAGGTAATTTCATTAATAAATAACAGAAGTGGGAATTAAACCAAGACTTTTAACTGAAGCTCTCTTTATTTTTCCACATATCAAAATATTTTCTGAGTAAAGTATCTGAAAAACTCATACCAAGAAACAGGATGGCTTAGTAAAGTTTGGTGAGAAGCCACTCCTGGAGTGTTTTCATAGAGAATGGAGGTCCAATTTACTTTCAGCTGAAGAAATTGAGTTTTAATTGCAGAATTTCAAACTTTTGTTAACATGGTAAAGGAGATATTTTGCCCCATTGGAGGTTTTCCCAGAATACTTGAAATCATGCTAAAAACTAACACTCATTCATTCAGTCAACTCATGAGGTCATGTTTATTTCTCTGGTCTATAATTTGAATTTCAAATTGCATGAAATCAAGTTTTTTTTCAAGCTTGCTAATACTTTTAACTATCAATCAAGTAAATAAAATCACATACATTTTGATCATGCACCTAAAACCACTAAAATGGGAGGAAACCTAATAAATCTATTCTTAGTCCAAATATTTTTAATTCTAGCTTTTCCTATAATTCAGAGTTGGAACAAATGTTTAAGATGGTCCATATATATACATATATATTTATTGTGCATTTTTTATTTATACACATATACATATATATAGGTTCTTATATATATGCATATATAACATACATCTATGTATGTAAATATCTTCAATACCAAGTTTTATGATATTTTAGCCATTGCTTGAGATTTCCTTATGGGCAAGAAAATTAGCAATTTTATGTGCCTTAATTTCCTTCTATTTAAAACAGTGGCAAGATGATCTCTAAAATCCATTCCAACTTTAAGTCCACATTTCTATTTTTATGCACTTTATTTAATTCAAAGCTTATTGAAAGCCTATCTCCTTATGATTTCCTGTTTAATCACTAGACCAAATGGTCTTGTTAAAGGACATAGATGCATCATGGTGTGAATTAATTTATGCATTGAAATAAGCCCATACCCCATTAGTAGCTAATGAACAACCTTTGAAAGTACACTCCCCAATGGATAACAGAATTAATGCCAAAGAACACTAACACTACAGCTGTTCGTGCAATCTTAGCTATGCCAGAGACCAATATTCTGCTGTTTCCCCTCAAACCTGATTAATCTACATAAATGGAAAGATCCCTAAATCAAAATGTAATTTTGGAAAGTAATTGATCTGAAACTTCTGATCTCTCAAGTTAGTCTTTCCCATTTATTTTTCAAAAACAAAATAAAACACCACACAACCAAACAAAAACATTTTTTGGAATATTTTCAATTTTGACTGCAGTTCCTCTTTAGTCATTTCTCCTAGAGAGAAACATTATTTAGTGACTCACCATTAAATTGATGAGGAAGAAATAGGAATATGAAGGAATGCTTCCAAACTCCTGTTCCCATCTGCAAAACTTGGTATTTTCATCTTTGAACAGTGCTATGTCATTATCTCAGTTATTGGCAATTTTTTGTACATTGTGGTCCTATGTTGGTTGAGAGATGACCAAGAATTAATGGACAGGTTTCAAGCTATATGGAAATTTCTTATATGTTAATGAATGAGTTTAGTTGTAAGAGAAAAATGGACAGAATTACAGAGAGACACACACACAGAGACAAAGACACACAGAAAGAGTCAAAGAAAGAGATGGAAACAGAAGCAGAGAGACAGAGACAGAGACAGTGAGAGAGAGTGAGAAAGAGAAAAAGAGAGAGACAGACAGACGCCTAAGCTAAATGATTCTAAGAGATTCTAATTGAATATGTGTTCTATCAATTTTAAAAATAAATCATTTATTATTTTCTTTGTCTTTTTTAATATCACTAGAATGATTATGGTATTATTTCCCAGGATTCTATGATTCCTAGTATTATCCCCCTATTCTCCCTTTCAAGGAATGATGCCTTATAACACTAACACAGTTTAATCAACAGAACAGATTAGGGGATATAGATACATCATGGTATGAATTTATTTATGCTTTGAAATTATTTTATTTTATCTTGTTTTGCTTTGTGCTGGGGCAATTGGGGTGTAAGTGACTTGCCCAGGGTCACACAGCTAGGAAATGTTAAGTGTCTGAGACCAAATTTGAGCTCAGGTCCTCCTGACTTCAGGGCTGGTGCTCTATACACTGTGCCACCTAGCTGCCCCCATTGACATAATTTTAAAAGAAAAAGAGGGGGGGGCGGAGCCAAGATGGCGGAGTGAAAAGGTGACTTTCTGCCTCTCCTCCGATCTTCTCTCAAATCAACAATAAAATAAGCCTCCGAACTGATCTTCAAGTCAACGAACTCAGAAAGATTTGGGCACGGCTCTCTGGATAACTTCATATCAGGTTAGTCGGACTCGGACAGAGAGATAAATAGATGACAACTGTGCAGGCTGGAAGTTAGGGTGGGACTCAGCTCAGCTCATCCTGGAAGAAATTCCAAACTCCAAACTCCAAATTCCAAACACCTGGAGTTTATCTGAGGCACTCGGGACACTCTACCCTGATTGGGGGCAGGTGTTCTGGCAGACTTGCCTCGTTTAAGGAGTAATTCGGACTTAGTCCTAGCCCCCACCAGCCCAGCACCTTAAGTCAACTCGCCAAAGTGCCCCAGGGCAAAGCTTTTTGCAGCCACGGCTTTTTTTTTTCCCCTACCTTAAAGAGATGTCCACACTGTCTAAAAAAAAAAAAAATATGATGAAGAAGCAAAAGAGAGCTCTCACCATAGACAGCTTTTATCAAGGCAAAGAAACGACCCCAGAGCCAGAGGTTCCTTTAGACAAAAATCCAGAGAACATCAGCCAGGACTATCACTGGTCCCCTTTTCAAAAGGCCTTTCTGGAAGACTGCATAAAGAATCTCAAAAGAGAGCTGGAGGATAAATGGGAAAATAAACTGAAATCAGTACAAGAAGGATATGATGCCCTGCGAAAAAGATATGAAAAAGACACCAATTTATTAAAAAATAAAATTAGTGAAGTGGAAAAAGAGTGCAATGAACAAATTGGCCAGTTACAAAAGGAGCTTAAAAAGGTAACTGAAGAAAACAAGACTTTAAAAATAAGAATTGAACAAATGCAAGTGAATGACTCACTAAGACCTGAAGAATCAGTCAAACAAAAACAAAAAAATGAAAAATTAGAAGAAAATATGAAATATCTCCTAGGAAAAACAACTGACTTGGAAAATAGATCTAGGAGAGACAATCTAAGGATTATTGGACTTCCTGAAAGCCATGATCAAAAAAAGACTCTAAACACTATCTTCCAGGAAATCCTGAAAGAAAACTGCCCTGAGGTTGTAGAATCAAAGGGCAAAATCACCATTGAAAGAATTCACCGATCACCTCCTGAAAGAGACCCCAAAATTAAGACCCCAAGGAATATCGTGGCTAAATTTCAGGACTATAGCACCAAGGAACAGATTCTGCTGGCAGCTAGAAAGAAACAATTCAAATACCGAGGTTCAATAATTAGAATCACACAGGATTTGTCAGTTTCCACACTGAAGGATGGAAGGGCATGGAACCAGATATTCCGAAGGGCAAAGGAACTTGGATTACAGTCAAGAATAACCTATCCAGCTAGAATGAGCATTATCCTCCAGGGAAGAAGATGGTCATTCAATGATATAGGTGAATTTCACCTATTTCTAATGAAAAGGCCGGATCTGAACAAAAAATTCGACACCCAAACACAGAACTCAAGAAATGCATAAAAAGGTAAAAAGGAAAGGTCTCTTGAGAACTTTATTTCTACTAGGGAGATACTCAAAGTTTGGGGGTATAATTAACTAGATATTATTTGATAATATGAAAAAGAGAACTAGAGGGGAACAGGTTGTCATACTGGGGAAAAGAGGGAAAAAGTGGTAAAATAAGATATAAAAAAAGGAGGTAAAAACAAGTTTAAAATCACTTGAAGAGGCAAAGAAAACCTAATATAATTGAGAGAAAGAGGGGAGGGAGATGAGCACTGTGTAAATTTTACTCTCATCAGGTTGGGCTCTAAAAGTGTATATCAGACATTTGATTTCACATAGAAACTTGTCTGTTGCTAGAGGGAAGTGGGAGGAAAAGGAGGAAAAGTAAGGGACAAACTAATACAAGGGAAAATAGAAGAATCAGGGGAAAGGAATAAAAACAGGGGGAGGGGATCTAAAGGGTGAAGTATTGTTTGGGGGAGGGGGTCATCAAAAGCAAAGTACTGAGGAGAGGGGAAGGGAAAAAGGGGAAAGGAAAGGGGAGTATTGTTTGGGGGAGGGGTCATCAAAAGCAAAGTACTGAGGAGGGGGGAAGGGAGAAAGGGGAAAGGAAAGGGGAAAACATAACGAGGGTAAATAAGATGGCAGGAAATAAAGAATTAGTTATTCTAACTGTGAATGTGAATGGGATGAACTCTCCCATAAAGCGGAAGCGGATAGCAGACTGGATTAAAAACCAGAATCCCACAATATGTTGTCTACAAGAAACACATCTAAAACATAGTGACACATACAGAATGAAGGTAAACAGCTGGAGCAGAAAATATTATGCTTCAGGTGAACAAAAAAAGCAGGGGTAGCAATCCTTATCTCAGATCAAGTAAAAGCCAAGATAGATCTAATCAAAAGAGATAAGGAAGGAAACTATATTCTATTAAAGGGTACCATAGATAATGTAGCAATATCTATACTAAATATATATGCACCAAGTGCAATAGTACACAAATTCCTAGGGGAGAAATTAAGAGAGATGCAAGAAGAAATAGAGAGCCAAACAATACTAGTGGGGGATCTCAACCTTGCTCTCTCAGAATTAGATAAATCAAACTACAAAATAAACAAGAAAGAAACTAGGGAGATAAACCAATTGTTAGAAAAGTTAGGTATGATAGATCTATGGAGAAAGTTGAATGGAGACAGTAGAGAGTTTACTTTTTTCTCAGCAGTCCATGGAACATATACAAAAATTGACCATATATTAGGGCATAAAAACCTTAAAATCAAATGCAGAAAGGCAGAAATAGTAAATGCATCCTTTTCAGATCATGATGCAATAAAAATCACATGCAATATAAGTCCAGGAGAAAATAAACCAAAAGGTAATTGGAAATTAAATAATCTAATCCTGAAGAATGAATGGGTGAAAGAGCAAATCATAGACACAATCAATAATTTCATCCAGGAGAATGACAATAAGGAGACAACATACCAAAATTTGTGGGATACGGCCAAAGCTGTTATAAGGGGTAATTTTATATCTCTAGATGCTTACTTGCATAAAATAGAGAAAGAAAAGATCAATGAATTGGGCTTATTATTAAAAAAACTAGAAAAAGAACAAATTAAAAACCCTCAATTAAATACCAAATTGGAAATTCTAAAAGTAAAA
>JAJPUD010001587.1:0-19649 GCA_023553655.1 Myrmecobius fasciatus
TTTTTTTTAAAACAAGTTCACCAACTTTAGGTTAAGAACCCTTGCTATATGTCATTATAATGCCAAGTGTGGGCCAGGATTTGAGTCGTGGTTTTCTGTTCTTGTCAGCAAAAAACAAATTTTTACAGGAATCTCAAAAGCAAAATATTCATAGGGCAAATCTCAGACTTCAAAAGACCTGTATTAAAAAAACAACAACAACAACAACAACAACAAAAAACTTTTCTGTGAGTCAGTCAATAAACATTTTGTCAGTCAATAAGCATTTCTGAAGCATCTATTATGTGCCAGGCCTTCTAACTATCCTGTTCAAGGGCCAACTATACAATTCACAAGACTGACTAAATAAATAAATCAGCTAGGATCTGCTTTGATATTCCCTTGCCAGTAACATATTCTTCCCCTCCCCCCCTAAAAAAAAGAAGAAAGGAAAAAAGAAGAAATAAAGAAACCACTAACCACAGCTCTGTCAAGAGGCTGCCTGATTGCCATCCGTGGGCAAACGGAAATTTTCAGTTGTTGAAGGAAGTGTCTCCGCAAAAACAATCTGGGCAGCATGTTGAAAAGAGATACCTTGTTCTGACTCATTGCTTGAATCCCAAGAACTACTGATACCATTTGGATTCCTTTAAGAACAATCTATAATGTCATTTTAACTAAAAGAGAAATAACAGTAAGAGACTAGCTTATAAGTAATGAAAATTCCAGATTCCACTGGTCAAGGAACTTTCTCTCCTTTTTCTTTTCTTTTCTTGAGCTGAAGAATAGCTTAATTCAAAATTGTTTCCTTCTGCCAAGTTGGCAGCTCACATTCAATTATGCTCAGGTATGCAAGTAGCATATTTCACCACCAGGAGAGATTTCATTCTTCATGTGGCACAAAATCCTGCCCCAGCCGCTCTGCATTTTGACCAAGCTCACCCATTTGCCTTCTTTGAACACTAGGCAAGAATTTTGTGACTGAGGAGCTTGGTGTCTCCACAGGGAAATCACAAATAGTTACATCAGTCCATAGCAGTCTGGACACATCTTCTTTGACCTCCTGATAGATATTCTCCCTTCAGAAATGATCTGTTATGTATTAAGTTCTTGGTCTGTATCTGTAGCCCCACTTTAGGTGTAAAAACCCATTCTTTCAATATCAATAAGAATGACAAAATTATTTCATATATGGAGAAGCAGAAAGCTTCTTTAAGAAACTCTTATTAAAAGAATCATAAAATGCAAAGAAATATTGTTCAAGTCTGGTAGGGTAATATTTGAGTCCTCTTTGCAAAGAAACCAAGTTGACCAAGCCTCAGAAGTGTACACACTAAAAAGTTATTAGTATCAAATAGTACTCTGTGTGTGTGTGTGTGTGTGTGTGTGTGTGTGTGTAAGGGGAGTCACAGACAGAGACAAAGAGCCTTTGGGGCTCTTTGCAATGACTGATGCAATGAAACATTGAAGAGGGTCACTTTGTATCTGGAAAACTATTAAAACAGTGAAAAATTTCCACAAATATTGGTGATGTTCAATGTTCCCCAAAGTATGGCCTAGTCAATAATTCTGATTATCCTTTCAATCCCTGTTCTACCTCTATATTCTGCTTTTCTTTCTTTACCTCATCATACATCAAGTCCCTCCCTCTCTCCCATTTCCCTCTTTCTGACATATGAGATTCTAAGTTCCTGAGATTGCATGAGTGAGAATGAAACAAGAGAAAAATCAAAGGAAGTTATCGTTCTTAGGGTGTAATCCATAAGAGATCATCTGCATAGCTCTTTCATCATAAAATCACCTTAGTCTCAAAAGGAATGTTTAAATTACACAAAAACACTTATGGATATCACAACTATTTCATGCACCTGGATAAGTCCCTTGGGGAAATTCCCAAAGAGATACTTTTGATAAAGAATATTTTTCTATTCTGTTAAAAAGGCATGAAAATATAAAGACACTGAAGAAGTGTGGTTCAGTGGAATACTTAGGATTGCTGACTGCCACAATTCTATGGCCCTGTCTGTATGGCCATTTCAGATACAGCAATTATTATGTGCCTCTGTTTCTCTATCTGTAGGGAATACTTATCCAGCTTTCTAGGAAAGAAAGGAAAATTAATGAGCTACCTAGGACTATATAGTATGAGAGAGCTAAAAGCAAAATTGATTATAACTACAAATTCATGTATAAATGAAATACTACTTTTACTTATTTATTTTAAATTTTCCTTTACAGGATTAAGCAGATGGCATTATTCATGTAAGTATAAATATTGTACAATGACGCATCCTTCTGTAAACAAAGTGTAAAGTACTGCTTAAGCAAAATAAAACTATCAAGAGTGTGAGAAATCTAACCATCAACAAAATATTTTCTGTTCTTTGCATCCTCAAAACATTTGTGGAGAAAGAAAAACTGGTTTATCTTCAAGACTATTAGACCCAAAGGTTATGTGGATAGAGAGACTATTTTTCTAGTTGCAGCTAGCATTTGAAAAGGTCCTTAACAATCTAAGAAATGTGAACCATGAGAAATTTCTGCAGAAAAAAAAAATCAACATTTAAAAGGTTCAGATGATATGGAAAATCCATTCTTCTTTAACAGGAAAAAGATGAGAAGTTAGGATCCTTAAATAACACCTACTTACCAACAATTTATCCATAAGCTTAGGTGTGGCTTTCCCTTAAGTATTAAATAAATGAGAGGATTTAAACGCTTTCTGAGGGAAGCAAATCAAATCAACAATTCTTCATTCAGCACCTACTATGCACCAGATACTGTGCAAAGCATTGAAGGCAGAGTAGATTTTTCAAGGAAGGAAAATAAACAACATAACACCATGGCACATAAGCCCTCATTTACAGCGATTTCTGCAAATCTATATTGAATCGCCCAAAATTTCTTTTCCAGTAGAAAATTAAACAATTTAAAAAATTTAGAGGACCATTCTATTTTCTCAAGCCCCAGGATGATATTAAAACTCAGGGTTGATGGAAGATTAAAGGAATCACTCACAAGAAGCATAGGTACATAGAATAATCTTGTTTAATACTTTGATAACTGTACAATTGGTTTCCATTGTAATCCTATGTAATCCATTGTATTTTGTGCATTTAAAAACATTTTCTAAGAAGACTACTGTAGATTTCACTAGACTGTGTAGATCCCCCCCAAAAAAATTAGGAATTAGTTATCTGTTTTATGCAATATTTATTTTTCCCCCAATATCATCTTTGCTCACCTGTAAATTTTAGTGCTGCAAGTTTGGAATGGAAAGGGATAGTTCCTGAGGGATATGTAATAAGAAAGAATAGGTCTTCATAATTCCTTTTTTAAAAATACACTTTTAAAAGTTTCCTTGCTGCAAACCAAAATATCTAACACCCAAAGGGTTCAGAAAAAAGAATGCATTTCCTTTGACCTCTTATATGAATAAAAATACAATATAGTTGTGTTTTCCAAACAGGAATCTCAGGAAAAAAATTGGGACAAATAGCATAGGAAAGAGATGATAGGTTTATAAAATGTTCTAACAACAGTTCTTACAAAAGGGACTATCATTTCCTATCTCTATTTTAAATATTTGATAACACACCAACAAGATGACTGATAAATGCCTTTACTTGAATAATAATGATGATACAGGACACTTATGTAGTACTTTAAAGTTTGCAAAGCACTTTACATAGTCCATTCTCTTGAAAAATCTCTAGATAAGAATGAAGTGATTTTGGAGCTTAAAGACCAGAGAGATAAGTTACAATCTCTAAGCTTCCTGCATAACCAAGCTTTCTATTTGCCTGCTCTAGAAGGGCCCAAACAATCTGACAGCCTCCACTTCCGGGCTGTTTTCATGCCATCCAATACGCAGCACCATCAGGATTTAGGAAACAAAATATAATCACCTGCACCTCGAAAAACTCACTCCCTTTGGTCTCTTTCCTCCCAGTTATCTTATCCTTTTACTACAGTGGACTTTGGGAAAAGCCTGCCCCCTTCTGGCCTCACTGGGTTCACTGGGTGAAGGGCAAGTATGGGGTGGGACAGACATAGGAGGTGGGCCCCAGAGACTTAGAACCCTAGCAGTAATTCCAAATTGTGATATTTGAAACCCAGAAAAGAAATAAAATTACAAAAATGGGAAAACACATAGATCCACACATACACACACATACAGCTGCATGCAGTATAAGGGGAAACATAGCAGAGGAACAAACTAAATAAATAAATAAATGCAACCCCAAAGACAAGGAGCAAAATGGAAAACAATCTCAAGAAAGAAAAAGATAACTAGATGTGGGAAAATTTAGACATATGCTGGAGAAAATAAAAATAAATACTAGAGCTGAAATTCAGAAAAGCAAAGGGGAGCAACAGGCCTTATTGTTTCTGGATGTCAAAGAAGAAACTTCCTGCACTTTACCAAGGTAGGAGCATCAGAGAACCAAGGAAGAGGGAAAAATCCTTTCCAGTGCAAAGATTTCTTCATATTTCTCCAAGGTGAGACATTAAGATAATTAAGTGAATAAGCAGAGGTATGTGACTAAAGGTAGAACTCAGCAAAGAGCCAGGCATCTTAATCACTTTTTTCCAATTATTCCTTTCAGTAAGATATACTCTTCTCCCTTGGGACTTCTCCTTATCACCCAAACTCTAAGATCTGATAATGAAATGCAGAATCAGATTGAAAGCAGTGCTATTCCCAACCAGCCAGTGAAACTTCTTTCCTCTAGACTAAAATCCTACCTTCTGCAAGAAGTCTTTCCCAGTCCTCCTTAATCTTAGTGTCTTCCTTCTGAGAAGACCCCCAATTTATCCTTCTTGATCTCATTAGCACATAAACGACTAAATATTATCTCCTTTTAGATTGTGAGCTTCTAGAAACCAGGCGCTGCCCCCCACCCTTTTCTTTGTAACTCCACTGTTTAACACAGTGCCTAGCACATATGATAGTATGGGCTTAAAAAATGCTTGTTGACTGATCACTATACCCTAATTTCTTCCCTACTACTTTATTGTTTAAAGGAATGTCTAAGTCCATCCTTACCTGAACACACCAACAAAGGCTGGCTCCCCAAAAGTAAATTAAGCCCTTTTATTAAAAATAAGGGAGGGGGACTCGCTATGATTTATTTATTGTTTTTTATCATCAGGATTCCCAGTTTATTCTCCCTAAAAATAAATAAGTTGCTAACACAGAGACAAATGGGGAATGTGAAATGCCAACACATTCTGTGTTGGGGCTGCTTAGCACTGAGACAAGAGTAGGCTTTAGGCTGGTATAGATCATCACTGACTTTAAAGGAAGTTTAACAGATCTTGAAAAACACACATATACATACATACAGGTATGTATGTATATGTGTGTGAATATATGTATATGCATATATATATTCAAAGGTGGTAATTATGTATCAAATTAGAGACTTTAATAAAACAATAGTGCCAGTTTTCTCATTGGTCTCCTATGTCCTTCGGAGCCTAATTTCCCCAGAGAGAAATTGAATTTTTACAAGGAACTGGCGCAGGAAAAGAGCAAGGATCTAGTTACAGAAGGACCTAGTCATAGAAGCACAGAATTGCATAGAAATTCAGAGGCAGCACCCACAGGAGTACACATAGACATTCTGATATACTCTTAAACTTAAGAGATCCAGTTGTTTCAGGGTAATCCATTCTGCTTGTGAAAACTATAGTCTAGCTCATGAATAGCCTAGACCTCTCAGGCAGGGCACAAGGAGGCTGTGGAAACACCCAAGAATGGAAGAGTAAGGGGCATAGCAAGACATAGACGTGGCCAATCAGGCTCAAATCCCAGTCCCTGCCCAAGGTACTTCTTGGATTTGCAAAAGAAACGGCTCACAGTTCTGCTATCTACACCAGCCCTAGAGGGCAATGGCAAGGGGTATCTACACAGAGACCCGACCCTACATTGGGAGAGTAGAAGCCAAAATACTCAAGATAGAAACAGACAGGACACGTCTAGAGGCCAGAGGCCATGACTCTAGGCAGAGCCAGAAGCAAAGTGACAGATTCACATCGGACATGGGGACAGAGACAAAGAAGCAGGGAAAGAGTCGGGGAATCAGACAGTGATACAGACGGGATGCGGAGAGAAATTCAGGAATGGAGTGAACAAGGTCCTATATATAAAGACATACAGAAGGCACAGGGAGATAGGAACACACAAGGACCGAGAGAAACGGGCAAGTGAGAAAAAAAGAGGCAGAAACGTAACGAAGGAAAACTGGAAAGCAAGGGAGGCTCGAGTACCACCAACCCCTCGGTAAGCCAGCTCTGTCCTGTCCCCATCACTCAAAAAATTGTCACGGCTTTTCAGTTTGAAGATGAATTCCCTTTCTCCCACACCAAATCTCCCCGAGGTCACACCAATCTCCAGTGGGTACAACTAGGTTTCTCTTTCAGGATCCTCGATACCCCTTCAAAGTAAAAACATACTCATACACACCCGCCACACCCCCAACCTGCGGACCCACGGGCAGCAAAATCAGGAGACCTTCAACCCCCGGTTGTTTCTACTGGGACTAGGGACACCAATCTAGTCCCTGTCCCCAGCCCCTTTTCTAATCTCCGCTCCAAAATTTTTCCCCATTCCGCCTGTCCTGTACCTTCTCTTCTCCAAATCACACACACACACACACACACACACACACACACACACACACACACACACACACACACACACACCACACACTGTCCCCTTCACCTTTCCTGCTCTCCCTCCTGCGCAGGGCTGAGCTCCCCAGTTCCTAGCTAGGGGAGAACGAGAGGCGGACTATGTCAGATGCTGTAGGCAGGCTCAGGAGAGTAGGGTCGCGGCTCCTGGGGCTAGTTAGCTTGCTCCCTCCTTCCCACCCTGGTTTCTCCCGGCACCGCGCGCATACAGCCAGCCCCGGTCCGGCGGGGTTCAGCCGGGCTGAAAGAGGTATCTTACCAGAGCCTGGCCCGGCAGCCGCGCGGCGCCTGCAGCAGGTCCCCCCCGGTGGGGCGGGTGCTGCGGCCGGTGCTCGCTGTGGCCCCCGCCGCCACCGCCTCCTCGCTCCCGCGGCAGCTTGTCCCCCAGAGGCTGGGGGCCCCTTCCTCCTCCTCCTCCAACTGCAGCCCTAGACTCCAGGGGTAGGTCCCGGCGCTCCCGGCGCGGCGCTGGGGGCGGCTCTCCACCAGCATGCTGCTCTCCACCTCGGTGGTCTCCGGCCCCCGAGTCCAAGCTGCTAAAATTCCACACGATGAGGGTCTGCAGTAGCAGCACCGTGAGCGCGGCGATGAGCGCCGAGTGCGAGCGCCGAGCCAGCCTCCGGGCGCACAGCGCAGCCACCATCTTCACCGTGGCGGCGGCGGCTGCTGGGGCTGGGGCTGGAGCTGGAGCTGCCGCCGCCGCTGCTGTTGCTTCTGTTACCGCCGCCGAGGTGGTTACTGCCGCTGCTGCCTCTACTGCCTCTGCTGCCACACACAGGCTCTCGCCCGCCTTTCCAGGGCACTGAGCTCCCCAACCCAGAGTCCTTTCTCCTCTCCCCCTCCTGCCCGACCTCCTTGAGGCTCCCTTCTGCCTCTGCCGCCGGCAGCCGCCGCCGCCGCCTCCTCTTTCTGCTGCTGCTGCTGCTGCTGCTGCTGCTCCTCCTCCTCCTTCTCCTCCTCCTCCTCCACAACCGCCGCGGCGCGGAGTTTTCAGACGGGCAGGGACCCAGACGTCACCAGGAGGAGGAGAAGGGAGGGGAGTGGTGGTGGGGAGCGGGAAGGCCTGGCCAAGAGTGGGGGAGAGAAGGAGGTGTGTATGTATGTGTGTGTGTGTATGTATGTATGCATGCATGTGCACGCGCGTGTAAGCACGCGCGCCCACCCCAGGATTGGGAGCGGGGGAGGGAGGAGGGGAGTTGGGGGAAATGGGCAGGAGGGGAAATGGGATGAAGGTGGTTTGGGGGCGGGGGAAAGGAGAGAGGAACCTGGGTGTAGAGGGATGGGCCATGGGGCGGAACAGAGGGAGGGGAGAAAAGGGAGAAGAAGTAGAGAGGGGAAATAAAAATGAAGGAGATTCAGCACGCCCCCACCCACCCCTGTACCCTAGAAGGATAGATTGAGGATGTGAGAAAAAGGGAGAGGATGTGGTGGAAAGGAAAAAGAAAGGGGGGAATCCCTTGCAGATGGGAAAAGGGATGAAAGAAGGAGAGGGGATGAGGGGATGCTGAGGGCTGAATGGTAGTTATGCAGAAAAAAGTGAAGGGTGAAGATCAGAGAGGGTGGAACATAAACAACCTTGTTCATAGTGGGAAGATGAGAGTTATAAGGACTGGCTAGTGCTTAGTTTACAAGGATATTCAGTAAAAGCAAACCAAAATGCAATTGGGCATGAGAAATGAGAGAATATTCATAGGAATAATTGAGGAGGGGAGGAAAGAGAGACAGACAGACCCAAAGAGATAGAAAGACAGAAATAGATATAGATAATACTTACACACACACACACACATATAATCTCAAGTTAATGTTTCAAAATTCAGAGGAAGGAAAGGGAAAAAATTAACAAGTTTTGTGACCAAACTTTAATAAAGAGTTTTACAATCATAAGTGGCTTATAGACTATAAAACATGAGGTGTTATATACCTCGATGCACAGAACTTGGCATTAGATTTTATCTATACCCCAGAGGCTACAATTTGTTACCAGCAATTTAGCTGCTAAATTAAGACTTTTCAAAAAAAAAAATCAACTCACCTGGACCATCAGTATGCATAATTTATAATATTCACAATTCAGGGTTGACAGCTGAAAATTCAATCCATCTGTCCTGTAGCCTGTCTTTTGACTAAAGATTCAAAGTATTGTGGGATCAAGAATCTAGAAACTGGAAAAGAACTGAAGAAATCTGGTTCATCTCTATCATTTTCCAGATGAATTAAATGATTTCTCAATCACAGAGCGACTATGGAGACAGAATTTAAACCCAACACCACTTTGTGATCAGTAAAAAATTCTTCATTATCCTACTTCTGCCACCCAATAAATATCTACTTTTGAGTAAGTTACTTCACATTTCTGGGTTTAAAGTTCTAAATGTGTAAAAAAAAAAAAAAGGTGGGGGTGTAGAAATAAACTAGATGACTACTAATTATATTTTAAGTAACTGGAAGGGGTCATTCCTCTCCTGTTACAATAAGTAAAACTTATTAAAACTCATAAGGTTGTAAGTAGCAGAATCATAAACTGAACTCATGTCCTCTGATTCCTGGAACTAAACTTTTCCACATCTACTCCAATCTAATCTATTTCCCACATCATCTGATAAAGTGTTTTCCACACAATGAGCACTGAATAAACCTTAGGGAAACGAATTTTGTAAAAGAAAGTTCCTAAATAGAGCTTGAATGTTAGATATGAAAAGGTATAAGTAGATTTCAAATATGGAATAAATTTGATCTCCTAATTCTTGTTCTAACCAAGGCAGACCTAATAGCATCAGGGAGTTATAACTAAGCTAGTCTATTTTTTGTCTTCATTACATCTTTTAAAGAAAAAAAAGCAGTGAAGAAGATGGAGTACCTATTAAATATTTGGAGATCCAGCAGAGGAAATAAGCAAGGACTAAAAGACATCTGTTGGGAAACCCTTTTTTCACTGTATCTAGAGATGTAACATATTAGCCGATATGGATTTTGAGACTCTTCTAACCTGTGCCTTACCAGTGTCTTACATTACATTCCAAGGCCCCAGACCAAAGTTTGGAAACTAGCATTCTCCTTCAATCCCCTTTCCCCTGAGAGTTTTCCCTTTGCAAACTGATATACAATATTACCAATTCTAACACTGGAAAAAAGGGACTATTAGGACATATTCACATCCCAGCTCTAGTTCTAGACTGTTTCATTTTTTTGTGCAAGATGTCACTGTCAACTCCTCAAGCAGCAATGCGAGACTATTGTCTTCCATAGCGCAAATTAATCCATCACTTGAGGACTAGTCCTTGATTCTGCTTCCTATCAGACGATAAGATTAAAAGGTAAGTCTGGACATCTAAGCCTGTTTCCCTGAAAGGATATATATATATGTAATTGCGTATCTATGGCAAGAAAGAAATATAAAAGCAGATTAAGAATAGCATAACCGGAGTATTTAAATTACATATGATAAACTTAGAGAGGCAGCATAGTATAACAGCTGGTCTTGAAACTAGTACAACCTGAGCTTGGGTCTGGACTTTGTGACAAGGAAAAGTCAAATAACCCATCCAATTTTCTAAGAACCAGAGCTGCACATAATCCACTAAATTACTTTAACATAGGAAGTTTCCTGCCTGGGAGTTTCCTAGGCCAATGAAGCTCAGTCCCAGTCCTTATCCCTTTGATACAATTACATATAAGAAAGATGATGGGGAGAAATACTTGATCTGTTGGACTGGCATACCTGCCATGGAGGTAAGCATGAAATGACACATATACATGATCAATGACTACTGGTTAGTCCCTGCATTAAGGATCAGAACATGTTCTGTTAGGGGAATTGCCACATCTATAGTTATAAATAAGCAAAATGTAACATCCAGATATCACCTAGTCAAGCCCCTTTCCTCTCTATAAAATAGCATCTAAGACACTAGGGATAAATGAAGGATTGGAAATTCCATCCAATAAGGAGAGATGTTTTGATTTGGTTAGTATCTGGATGAATTTCTTTACTGACAAGATAACTCCATTGGTAGAAAAAATAAGATTTTACCATTTCCACAAACCCTGGGGCTTCATGATCTCCTATCATCCCTTAGAATCCACTCTTCCTTCTCTCCCCATTCCCCAAGTTAAAGGTTCTAAAGTATAGTAGAGATAATTATTCTCTTAGCTTTTGGAATGATTAAAAAGTATGATTTAGTTATCATGTTTGAGGAGAGGGTTATATGTTTATAAATTGCAACAGGGTAAAGGTTCTTCTAAGTTGCCAATGGGAAGAGCATGCTAATGGACATGTTAATGGAACTGGGATGAAACTCCCTGACTGGAATGTAGGGCTCATGTTGGGAGAGCAATGAGAAAGAAGGATGGAACCATATTTTGAAGGACTAGGAAGCCAAATTTAAATCAACAGCATAGGGATTTACTGAAGATTTTTGATTCAGTGAGTGAAATACTTAGTTATATTTAAAGAATATTGATCTGACACTAGTATTCAATATCTAGAAGAAGGGAAGGCCTAGAGTCTGGGAAGTCAAATGGAAGTCAGGTTTCAATTTCTTCATTATTAAAACAATGGGACTAGACTAGATGAATTCTAAGGTTCCTTTTCACCCTAGAATTCTATGATTTATTGCATCTCTTCTCAGAGTGGTTGTCGTTCTTTAAATATAAATATGTGCAGTAGTTCCTATCATGTCAGATTTAGTCTGGGGAGAAAGGATCAAATGTGAAGAGATTCTGATGGATAATCATTTGAGTGCATGTTGCTTTCCTCTTATAGAATGTGAGCTTTATGGTCTTTTTTCTTTTTTTCCCCTTTTTTTCCTTTCCCTTTCTCTTTCCTTTTTCTTCTTTCCTCCATTTTTATTTTGTTCTTTCTTTCATTTTCTTGTTTCTTTCTCTTTTCTTCATTTCTGTTATTTCACTTTGTCTTTCTTTTTCCTTCTTTTTTCCTCTTTCCATTCTTTCTTTGTTTCTTCTTTTCTCTTTCTTTGTATTATTCTTTTTTCTTTCTTTCCTTCTTTCTTTTTCCCTTCTTTATTCCTCTCTCTTCTTCTTTTCCTCTTCTTCCTTCTTTTTCTTCTTTTCTCCCTGTCTCTCTCCCTTTCATTCTCTCTCTCTCTCTCTCTCTTCTTGGAATTTCCAGTACTTGGCATAGTGGAGTATAGGTTTTGCTTCCTCAAATGGTAATAAGTAGGACATAGGTCTTGGAAAGAGAGAATGAAGGAGTTTGTTACTGCCAAAGTCCCAAATAGCTTGGCATAGCCTTGATTCTGAGACTGAATGAACTTCAGGCTTGCTATTAACCTCAGTTAAAGACGTAAGTAAAGATTTATAATCATGGGCCTATGTCATTTTTTGTTTACTACCAGATATCCTAAATTAACCTCAACTTTACTCCAAACCTAAAATAGATTTGTTCAAAAATCAACCAACTTTCCCCTCTCTCCAATTTTCAATTTGGCCACAGAATTGAAATCTGAGAAGAGAGCTGTCTGGTTTCAGAAATCAACCTGAAAGTGGAAGAGAAGGAGGGAGGGAAAGTTTAGGAATCCTTATCAACACCTGGTCTTTTCTCAAACAATAATGTATGACCAAGCAGGCAATAGCTTAACACTGAGCTAAGTCCAAATAGAAGTTAAGATATTCAGTTTAGAACTAGAAAAAAATCTAGAGATCACCTAGTCTAGCTCCCTCATATTATAGATGAGGAAACTGAGACCCAGAGAATTTAAGTAAATGACTCTCCAAAGTTCCAAACAATAGGTATACAATGGCAGAGCCAGATTTGGAACCTGTTTCTTCTGTCTTGAGAAACAGTGCCTCTTTCCATTCCATCAAACAGAATTAAGAAATTCCCTGAGCCACCTGAAGGCAGGGGGCTAAACTGTAAATCCTGGAACATTAAAAAAAAAAAATCAATTTCAAGCAGAATATTGGTCTCCATTCTTTTCCTGTTGCCTCATCTGGCAGCAGAGGGAGCTCCAAGTAACAAATAATTTCCCTCACAGTGTTCCTTTCCACATAAAAAGACCAGAAGATATTTGTGAAAAAGAGGAGCAAAGGAGGCAGTTAACCACCTTTCATCAGACCCAGAGGGAAACACCATCATGACATAGAAGTAACCCACGAACTTCTGTAGGATTTCATGTCAAAGGTCTTTATTGCCATAAATCTGAAGGAAAAGGACATGTTGGGGACAGGGAGGAGTGGGGAGGGGAAGGGGAGAAGGAAGGCTGTGGAATTTGATGTTGATATTTTCAAATTAATCCAACTCAAACCCACAGTTTTTAAATGAGTTTAGAAGCTTCCTACAAAACTCATTCTTCAGTCCACAGAGCTATCTTTAAAAGATACTTTGATTTTAATTGTAGAATTGTTTTTAAATCTTTTTTTTTAAATGTAAGTTTCTATTATTGATTCCCATTATAAGGGACTGGACCTGTGATTTCAACTCCCTCTACCAATGCAAATCCCTATCTCTGCAACATATACTTGGGTAATTTCTTGGGAATACTTTTTTAAGGCCCTGAATTTCAAACTTGTAGTTTGTGGGCATCACAGGGCAGCAAAACTAGCCAAACCAGATTCAAATGTAATTAGGAAATGTTTAACAAAATAAACAAAAATATAATACAACATTGATAATTTTATTTTATGGTTATCAAAATCAGAGTCACATGGATCTGTTTCTATCTGAGGTTGATAATTACTATAGCTTAACAGCTTTGGAAAGTTAAGGGGTTTGCCCAGGGACAGATAGCTAATATATGTCAGAGGTTTGACTTGAATCTAAACCTTTCTGATTTTAAGGCCAACCCTCTACCCAGGATGGCCTCCTCTCTCTCTATAGCAACTATAAAATCATTATAACCTGAACTATGTTTTTATTCTATAACCTTCAGGTATTCAAAAATCATAATCATAATTTTTTTTGAGACTTTGACGATACCTTCTGAGATGATTGGAAACATCCTGAGGTGCTTAAAAGCCAGAGATTACCACTCATTAAGATTAAAAGATATCCAGATTTCCTGCTCTCAAGATGATAGATTTAAAAACAAACAAACAAACAAACAAAAACCCATTAAAGGAACCAAAGGAAAATAAGAGGAAAAAAAAAGGGGGGGTGGGGAGAAAAAAGAACAAAAAGGAATATGCAGCTGAAAAGGTGGTGAAAAAGTCTCAAAAGCATTGTGGTCCCAACCCAGTTCTGGTCCGAGGTTTCTGTAAATACTCCAGATCTGCAATGTATTCTCTGGGAGCTGTGTACAAGGGGAAATATTGCACCAAAAAACCCAGATTGAAAGGAAAAAGAGAAGGTGCTTGCTATTATTATCTCAAAGCCAGTTAATGGTGATAAGAATGGAGGAACCTTTGTGGTAAAGATTTGCAAAATGACTAAGTATTACCCTACTGAGGATGTGCCTAGAAAGGTGCTAACCCAGGCAAAGAACTCTTCAGCCAACATGTGGGGCGACTTCAAGCTAGCATTACCCCAACACGGTTCTGATCATGCTCACTGGCCACCACAGGGGCAAGCAAGTGATTTTCCTGAAGCAGCTGGCTAATGGCTTGCTACTGGTGACTGGACCTCTGCCCATCAATCTTGTTTCTCTTCCAAGGACCATCAGAAATTTGTCATTGACACATCCACCAGGGTTAACCTTTCTAGTGTAAAAGTTCCAAATCCTCTTACTGATAATCTACTTCAAGAAGAAGAGGTTTCACAGCCTCGAGACCAAGGAGAGATGTTTCACACAACCAAAGAGAAATATGACATTACGAAGCAGTGAAAGGCTGATCAGAAAACAGTGGACTCTCAGATCCTGCCCTAAATCAAGAAAACTCCTCAGATCCTTGGCTACCTGCATTTTGTATTCTCTCTCTTCAATGCCTTGCAGAGAATTCTTATTAAAATATTTTGAATTAAAAAAAAAAAGATATCTTAGAATATAGACAGGTGGCCATAGTGGCTGAAGAGCTGACTTTGGAGTCAGGAAGACTAGTATTCATTGTCCTCTCTGATCATATTAGTTGTGTGATTAGTATGTGTGGGCAAGTTCCTTAAACTTTCAGAGACCCTAAGGCAACTCCCTAAGACTATTAAATGTGATCTGCATGAGTGAGTTATCTACACAGATGAAATCACAGATTCAAAGACTCAAATAGAATGGCTTCCCCTAACAAGTAGCTCCTTCTGCCAGATGCCTCAAAAAAAATATAGGAAGTCTTCATGAAGTCTCCAAACTTTCAAATTTCAGCTATGTTTTATGTGCATATGTATGTATATATGAATGAATGTATGTGTATATGTATGTTGTATATATATAGATGACATATTAGTGTTATGTGTATATATGTGTATGTAACTATGTGTGTATGACTGGATATATATGTACATATATAATATATAGGATTGGATATTATAGATTGACACACACACATATATAAACTGGATAATATTATATATATATATTTATATATATGACTATATAGAGATTGGATATATGTATATAATGATATATGTGATATTGGATAATTATATGTGCATACATAGAATATATATGTAAGACTGGGTATATATGTATATTAATGGATTATATATGTATAAATATGTGTTTAGATATATGTGGGTATAGGATTACATATATATATACATGTCTATACATATGTATAACTAGATATATGTATGTTTATGATTGGATATTATATGTGTGTATGTATATGTGACTGAGTATATATATATATATATATGTATGTGAATAGATTCTATATCAGTAAGTATACTGAATATATGTATATCTTCTTTTGTACATATGTGATATATAGGACTGGATGTATGTGTATGTGTGTGTATATATCTTTTGATATATATCTATATCTAGATAGATAGATGGATAGATAGATAGATAGATATAGATATAGATATCCCACATGTGCATAAATGGCATTAAAAAGCAAACTGAATTTTCTTCTACCTGAGATAGACTCACCAGAACCTACTAGGCTACTTTCTCTTGTACAACTAACTGCCATTTTTCATTTGGGATAGAATCTAATTTTTTTTTAAATTGTATGATTTATGGCCTGCCTGGCATACAGCAGGAAAATATTATGGATAGAGTGCAAGAAGCAAAAAGATCTGAGTTTCAAATCCCATATTTGATGTTTGTTAGTTATGTGAGTTAGTCACTTACACACAGTGTAACTCACTTAACCTCTCTGTCTCATGAAACTCTCTGACTGTAAGTTATAATTCATTACCATTTGGATCAGCAAAGGGAGTTCCCAAACTGATAATATCTATCCCTGAAGAACTGATATAATTGTCCTACAGCTAGTATTTAAATTCTGTGCAGATTGTTTCTAGGACTTCTACAAAACCTCAGTCTTTAAAGATTAAAAGTATTTAAAGAATTTGAGTCAAACCCAGGCAGGAAAAGAACTCCAGGCCTTGATTCCCAAGAAATAAGCTATAAAATTGCATCTATTTTCAACCTTAATGCCTGCTGCATAATAGGAGCTTAATAAAAGTTTATTGATTATTGACACAAACATACTTCCCAAATAAAAATATTGAAAAAAAATTCCTTCACAAAAAAATAAGTTTTAAATCCCAAATTGTACCAGAAAGTGATTTTTACTTCTTTTTCTCTTAGAGGATAGCAAATTTCCTAGGAGAAGACAAAAGTAGAAGAAGTCTACAGGAGAGAGAATGAAAGGAAGATAGATGGAAATTAGGAAGACTTGGGGAAGAAGAAAAAAAAAACAAGGGAAGAGATATGGAAGTCATGATTTTCCAGGAAGATGTTAAGAGGGGGTATAAAGACTTTGGAAATGTTTAGGATAGATTATTATTGTTGTTCATCATTTTTAATCACTTCTGACTCTCCATGAACCCATTTGGAGTTTTCTTGGCAAAGATATTGGAGTAGTTTGTCATTTCTTACCCCAGCTCATTTTATTGATGGGGAAACTGAGGCAAATAGGATTAAGTGACTTGCCCAGCTATTGAGTGTTCTGAAGCTGGATTTAAATTCAGATCTTCCTGATTCCAGGCCTGGCATTCTATTCACTGCACCACCTAGTTGTCCCATAAAAGAAATAAACATTTATGTATAACTCACTATGTACCAGTCACTGTGCTAAGCATTTTAGAAATATTATTTCATTTGATCCTCATACAAACTCAAAAAGAGGGCAAGTGACTTGCACAGGATCACACATGTAGTAAATATCTAAGGTTGGTTTGAATTCAGGTATTTCTGATTAAAAAACTTTTGGTATATGCATGCCATGTGTGTGTATATATATGAATGACATGTAGTTGCCCTGTGGACCACTACAGTGGTTAATAGTGAAATAGAGCTAAAAACAGAAACATCAGAGAAAAGGACTGAAATACCTGCTGGAATGAAAGATACTGACAGCAGTGGTACAGCACCGGGAGCAATGACCACAAAGAGCACTAATATAAAAGAAAATTTCAGATGGGGTTACAAAGAGTAGGACATGACTGAAGTTACTGGACAATAGCAACCTACTAAACATTAAATTATTAAACATTTTTCAGGAGGCTGAACAGATATTTCATCTTTATCTTGGATCTTCATTGTCCTAGCAAATCACTCACAGTGCCTATCTTCAGACATGGTAGACATGACTCTTGTTCCTCTTGGTGGTTATCTCCTCACAGAAGTATTGTAGCAGCTGTGGGAAGTACCTCTCTAGACAACAAGCATCCAGAATGAGGAGCTTTTGACCTCACAAACTCACAAGGTTGCTTTCAAGACAATCTCTCAGGATCACCTATGCTGAGGGTAAGAATGCAAAAGCAGAACTGGCAGTCAGAGATTTGGAATCCAGTTTCAGGCTCATCTAGACACACAAATGCTTTGTGTGCCATGACTGAAGAAGCACCAGAACTGCTTGACTTGGGAAGGGAGAAAAATCCCTTCCTCTTTTCCACATGGGAATTCTAAGGAGCTATTTGAATTTCAAGTCACTTTCAAGAGAGAGCAAAAGCAGAAGTTTTCTCTACCTTTAAAGTTCACTGAGGAGGTGAGTCAAGATGGAAAGAGAAATGATAGGGAGTTACCTGAGCTCTCCTCCAAACCTTTCCAAACACCTTTAAATAAAGTCCTAAAACATATTGAGAAATGACAGAATCCACAAAAAGAATGGGATGAATCCATTTTCCAGACAAATACAACTTAGAACTTTGGTAGGAAATGTCTGTTGCATCAAGGTGAAAGTGGAGAGTAGTCTCGTATAGGCTAGTCCTATGCAGAGTTGTCTCCAAGACAGAACCAGCAAACCAGGAGCAGGCCCTGAGAATTTCTGAATCAGCATTGGCAGCTGCTGCTTCTGGAGTTCTCAGCCCATAGATAGTAAGGATGTCAAACAATCACAAGATTACAGGGATCTCTTTCTTGGCACTGGGGCAGGACTTTGTTACTTTGTCAATACTCAGATCCAGGTCACAATCCTAAGTGGCAGTCCCAGGATGAGGAAGAGCATTAACACACCAGAGCTTGTGACCACAAGGGAGCAGGGACCCTCCTCATAGTTCCAGGGAAGAAAAGAGTGCTTGTGGTCACTCATAGACCAGAGCACAGGCCAGAAGAGTGGTAAATGCACCTCTCCTTAGATCATATCACCTTGGAAGAACCAAAAACTTATACATTCCCTAGAGGTGTCTCTAAAAATAGCTGCACAAAATCTCTGAATCTTGGGACAATGCACCTTCTACTCTGGAAGCAGAAACCCTACTTAGCAAAAAGTTAAAAGTCAAAAAATGACTAGAAAAATGAGCAAACAACAGGAAAAAGATTCTGAAAATTCTTGAAAGTTATTATGGTGGTCAATAGATATGAACAATTTTCAGATGAAGAAATTGAAACCATTTCTAGTCTATGAAAAGGTGCTCTAAATCACTATTAATCAGACAAATGCAAATTAAGACAACTCTGAGGTACCACTACACACCTCTTAGATTGGCTAAGGTGATAGGAAGAGATAATAGTGAATGTGGGAAAACTGGGACACTAATATCCTGGTAGAGTTGTGAACTGATCCAACCATTTTGGAGAGCAATTTGGAATTATACCCAAAAGGCTATCTAATTGTGCATACCATTTGATCCAGCAATATTTCTACTGGACTTATATCCCAAAGAGATCTTAAAGGAGGGAAAGGAACCCACATATACAAAAATATTTGTGGCAGCCCTTTTTGTAGTGGCAAGAAACTGGAAACTGACTGGATGCCTATCAGTTGGAGAATGACTGAATAAGTTATGGTATATGAATGTTATGGAATATTACTGTTCTGTAAGAAACAATCAGCAGGATGATTTTAGAGAAACCTGGAGAGACTTACATGAACTGCTGCTAAGTGAAATGAGCAAGATCAGGAGATCATTGTACATGGAAACAAGATTATACAATGATCAATTCTGATGGAAGTGGTTCTTTTCAACAATGAGATAATTCAGGCCAGTTCCATTGATCTTGTGATGAAGAGAGCCATCCACACCCAGAGAGAACTGGGAACTGAATATGGGAACTGAATATGGATCATAACATAGCATTTTCACTCTTTTTGTTGTAGTTTGCTTGCATTTTTTTTCATTTTTTCCCTTTTTGATCTGATTTTTTTTGTGTAGCAAGATAATTGTATAAATATATATACAATATTGGAGTTAGCATATATTTTTAAAATGTTTAACATATATTGAATTACTTTCCATCTAGGGAAGGGGGTGCGATGAAGGGAGGGAAAAATTTGGAACACAAGGTTTTACAAGGATCAGTGCTGAAAAATTATCCATGCATATATTTTGAAAATAAAAAGCTGTAATTAAAAAAAAAGTTATTATGGTAACAAAGAAGATCAAAACACAAACTCAGAAGAGGACAACAAAGTCAAAACTTTTACCTCCAAATCCTCTAAGAAAAAAATATGAATTGGTCTCAAGCTCA
>JAJPUD010001587.1:24649-41347 GCA_023553655.1 Myrmecobius fasciatus
ACTGCTACCCTTCTAATCTTGTTTGCATTCATTTTGTTTGTACAAAAACTTTTTAACTTGATATAGTTGAACTTATCTATTTTGTGATTAATGATGACCTCTAGTTCTTCTTTGGTCACAAATTCCTTCCCCTTCCACAGGTCTGAGAGGTAAACCATCCTACATTGTTCTAATTTGTTTATAATATCATTCTTTATGCCTAGATCATGAATCCATTTTGACCTTATCTTGGTATATGGTGTTAGGTGTGGGTCAATGCCTAATTTCTTCCATACTAGTTTCCAATTATCCCAGCAGTTTTTGTCAAATAGTGAGTTTTTATCCCCAAAACTGAGGTCTTTGGGTTTATCAAACACTAGATTACTATTGTCATTGAGTATTTTGTCCTGTGAACCTAACCTATTCCACTGATCCACTACTCTATTTCTTATCCAGTACCAAATGGTTTTGGTGACCACTGCTTTATAATATAGTTTTAGATCTGGTACAGCTAGGCCACCCTCATTTGCATTTTTTTCATTAATTTCCTTGAAATTCTTGACCTTTTGTTTTTCCAGATGAATTTTGTTGTTATTTTTTCTAGGTCAGTTAAATAATTTCTTGGGAGTTTGGTTGGTATAGCACTAAATAAATAGATTAGTTTAGGTAGTATTGCCATCTTTATTATATTTGCTCGACCTATCCAAGAGCACTTGATGTTTTTCCAATTGTTTAGATCTGACTTTATTTGTGTGGAGAGTGTTTTGTAGTTTTGCTCATATAGATCCTGACTTTCCCTTGGCAGATATATTCCCAAATATTTTATACTATCGATAGTTATTTTGAATGGAATTTCTCTTTGTATCTCTTGCTGTTGCATTTTGTTGGTGATGTATAAAAATGCTGATGATTTATGTGGATTTATTCTGTATCCTGAAACTTTGCTAAAGTTTTGGATTAATTCTAATAGTTTTTTAGTTGATTTTCTAGGGTTCTCTAAGTAGACCATCATATCATCTGCAAAGAGTGATAATTTGGTTTCCTCATGACCTACTCTAATTCCTTTAATCTCTTTTTCTTGTCTTATTGCCAAGGCTAGCATTTCTAATACAATATTGAATAGTAATGGTGATAGTGGGCAACCTTGTTTCACCCCTGATCTTATTGGGAATGGTACCAGTTTATCACCATTACATATGATGCTAGCTGATGGTTTTAAATAGATGCTACTGACTATTTTAAAGAAAAGTCCATTAATTCCTACACTCTCTAATGTTTTTAATAGGAATGGATGTTGGATTTTATCAAATGCTTTTTCTGCATCTATTGAGATTATCATATGTTTTTTGTTAATTTGGTTATTAATATAATCAATTATGTTAATAGTTTTCCTAATATTGAACCATCCCTGCATTCCTGGTATAAATCCTACTTGGTCATGGTGTATTATTCTGGGAATGATTTTCTGTAATCTCTTTGCTAATATTTTATTTAAGATTTTTGCATCAATATTCATTAGGGAGATTGGTCTATAATTTTCTTTCTCTGTTTTTGTTTTACCTGGTTTAGGTATCAGCACCATGTCTGTATCATAAAAGGAGTTTGGTAGGAGTCCTTCATTCCCTATTTTTTCGAATAGTTTATATAATATTGGAGTTAACTGTTCTTTAAATGCTTGGTAGAATTCACATGTAAATCCATCTGGTCTTGGAGATTTTTTCTTAGGGAGTTGATTAATGACTTGTTCTATTTCTTTTTCTAAAGTGGGACTATTTAAGTAATTTATTTCCTCTTCTGTTAATCTGGGCAATCTACATTTTTGTAGATATTCCTCCATTTCACTTAGGTTATCAAATTTAGTGGCATAAAGTTGGGCAAAGTAACTCCTGATTATTGCTCTAATTTCTTCTTCATTGGTGGAAAGTTCTCCCTTTTGATTTTTGAGACTAACAATTTGATTTTCCTCTTTCCTTTTTCTAATTAAATTAACTAGAAGTTTATCTATTTTGTTGGTTTTTTCATAAAACCAACTTTTAGTTTTATTTATTAATTCAATAGTTTTTTTTTACTTTCAATTTTATTAATCTCTCCTTTCATATTTAGGATTTCAAGTTTGGTATTTGATTGGGGGTTTTTAATTTGTTTTTTCTATAGCTTTTTTAGTTGCAAGCCCAATTATTGATTTTCTCTTTCTCTATTTTATTCAAATAAGTATCTAGAGATATAAAATTTCCCCTTATTACCACTTTGGCTGTATCCCACAAATTTTGGTATGTTGTCTCATTATTGTCATTCTCTTGGATGAAATTAGTAATTGTGTCTGTAATTTGCTGTTTCACCCATTCATTCTTTAGGATAAAATTATATAGTTTTCAATTGGTTTTTGGTCTATTTTCTCCTGGCCTTATATTGCATGTGATTTTTATTCTGTCATGATCTGAAAAAAATACATTTATTATTTCTGCCTTCCTGCATTTGATTTTGAGGTTTTTGTGTCCTAACACATGGTCAATTTTTGTATAAGTTCCATGGACTGCTGAGAAAAAAGTAAACTCCTTTCTGTCTCCATTTAATTTCCTCCAAAGATCTATCATACCTAACTTTTCTAACATTTTGTTTACCTCCTTAACTTCTTTCTTATTTATTTTGTGGTTTGATTTATCAAGTTCTGAGAGAGGGAGGTTGAGATCCCCCACTATTATAGTTTTGCTGTGTATTTCTTCTTGCATCTCTCTGAACTAGAAAAGAATTCCTTAAAAAAGAAGAATTGGTCAAATGGGAAAAGAGGTACAAAAATTCACTGAAGAAAAAGCTTCCTAAAAAGAATTGACCAAATGGAAAAGGAGATTCCAAGAGCTCACTGAAGAAAATAATTCCTTGTAATGGAATATTATTGTTCTCTAAGAAATGATGAGCAGGGTGATTTCAGAAGAGCCTGGAAAGATTTGTGTGAACTGATGCTGAGTGAAGTGAGCTGAGCCAGGAGAATATTGTACACAGTAACAAGAAGATTATGTGATGATTTACTATGTTAGACTTAATTCTTCTTAGCAATGCATTATTGATCCAAAACAATTCCAATAGACTTGGGATGGAAATGCCATCTGCATATAGAGAGAGAACTTTGGAGACTGAATGTGGATTAAAGTATGATATTTTCACTTCTTTGTTTGTTTGTTTACTTTTTCTTTCTTGTGTTCTTTCCCCCTTTGATCTGATTTTTCTTGTACAACATGGAAATGTTTTAAAGTATTATACACATCTAACCTATATCAAATTGCTTGATGTTTTGGGGAGGGGGGAAATAACAGAGAGAGGGGAAAAACTGAAAGTCAAAATCTTACAAAATTAAAGTTTAAAAGCTATATTTATATGTAATTAGAAAAATAAAATACTATTGATTAAAAAAAGAAAATTCCTTAAAAATTACGAGTGAGCAAATGAAAGCTAATAAATAAATAAATAAATAAAATAATAAATAAAGTCATTACTTTATGAGAAATCCAAGGAACAATAAAACAAAATCAAGAGAATGAAAAAATAGAAGACAATGTGAAATATCTCGTTGGAAAAACAACTGACCTGGAAAATAGACCTAGGAAAGAGAAATTTAAAATTATTAGATTACCTGAAAGCTATGATCAGAAAAAGAACCTAGGCATCATCTTTCAAGAAATTATTAAAGGAAAATGTCCCTTATATTTTGCAACTATAGGTTAAAATAGAAACTGCAAAAAGCTACTGATCACTTCCTGAGATACCAAAATGAAAACTTTAAATAATATTATAGTCAGTATATATTGACTCCTAGGTCAAGGACAAAATTTTGCAAGCAGCTAGAAAGAAGCAATTTAAATAAATTCAGCCACAATCAGGATAGCAGAAGATTTAACAGTTTCTACATTAAAAGACTGGAAAGGTTGGAATATCAGTGCAAAGCAGCTAGGATTACAACCAAGACTCACCTAGCCAACAAAATTGAGTATTATCCTTTAGATAGGAAAATGAAAACTTGATGAAATAGAGAACTTTCAAGCATTCTTGATGCAAAGACAAGCTAAATAGAAAATTTTACTTTCACAAGATTCAGGAAAAGAATACTAAAACAGAAAGGGGAAATCATAATAAGGTTAAACTGTTTACATTCCTACATGTAAAATGACATGTAATTTATAAGAACTTTTTTATTATTAGGGCCATTAGACAGGGGCCATGGATCTAAGCTGAATATGAAAGGATGATATCTCAAAAATAAAACTGAGCACAAAAGAGAAATGTCCTCAAAGAAAGGGCAAGGGAAAGGTCGAATGAGGTAAATTTTCTCCCATAAAAAGCCAAGTGTAGCGGAAGCTGTAGGAAGTAGTGGGATGTGCTTGAACATTACTCTCATTGGTATTGGCTCAAAGAGGGAATAACATACACACTCAATTGGACATAGAAATCTGTCTTACCCTACAGGAAAGTAGGAGGGGAAAGGAATAAGAGAAGGAGGCAGCAATAGAAAAGAGGAAAGAATGAGGAAGGTGGGAGTCAGAAGCAAAACATTTTTTGAGGAGAGACAGGATAAAAGGAGAGAGGGAATAAAATAAATGAGGGGGAGAATAGGATGGAAACACAGTTATTGATCATAACTGTGAAAAAACTTTTGAAGCCAGGTTTCTCAGATGTGTAGAGAGCTAGGTCGAATTTATAAAAATGAGAGCCATTCTCCAATTGATAAGCAATCAAAGGCTATGAACAGTCAGTTTTCAGATGATGTAATCAAAGCTATCTATAGCTATATGAAAAAAATCTCTGAGTCACTATTGATTGGAGAAATGCACATTAAAAAATTCTGAAATGTTATCAAATTGGCTAATAGGATGGGGGGGAGAGAACAAATGTAAGGAATGTGGGAAAATTGAGATATTAGTGCATTGTTGGTGGAGTTCTGAACAGATTTAACCATTCTGTAGAGCTATTTGGGACTGTGTCCAGGGGACTATGAAACTGTGCATACTCTTTGACCTAGCAATACCACTATTATCCCAAAATACATTAAAAAAAAGACAAAGGATCTATGTGTACAAAATATTTATGGCAGTTCTTTTCTGATGTCAGGGAGTTAGAAATTGAGGTAATGATCCATCAATTGGGTAATGGTTGAACAAGTTGTATTATATGATTGGGATGGAATATTATTGTGCTATAGGAAATAATGAGCCTGTTTTCAGAAAGATCAGGAGGGACTTTCATGAATGGATACAGAGTGAAGTGAGTAGAGCAAAGGGAACATTGTCCACAGTAATAGCAATATTGTGGGATGATCAGCTATGAATGACTGAATTATTCTCAATACAATGATCCAAGACAACTATAAAGGGCTTATGTTTTAAATATTATCCATTTCCAGAGGAAGAACCAATGATGTCAGAATATAGATGGAAGCATTTTTCTATTTTATTTTTCTTGAAATGTTCTTTTTCTTTTCTTTTCTTTTCTTTTTTTGGTCTATGTTTTCTTTTACAATATGACTAATATGAAAATAAGTTTTACATGACTGTTCTATATAAAATTACCAGCCTTTTCAGTGGAGGAAGGGATGAAGGAGAGGGAGAGAGGAAGAGAATTTGGAACTCAAAATGAAAAACAATGTTCAAAATTGTTTTTACATGTAATTGAGGAAAAATAAAATACTAAATTAACATTTAAAAAAAGATAAAGTTCACCAAGTGGGGTTTTCTTAGTATTTGATAGTCAATCCTTTTTGATACAGTTCCCCACCTTAGGGGTAGTAGGAAACAAGGATCACACAGAAACCTTTGCTTTGTGCATGCCTTTTCTGAGAGGTAGAGTTTTATGGGAAGTGGTCAAGATGCAATCTCACTGCTTTAGGGGAAGTTCCTCAACTAGAGTAAACATGAAACTTCATGTTCTAGTGACATCATGAGGCAGCTAAGTGGCAAAATGAAAAACCTGAATTCAAATTTAACCTTAGACAATTTTTTTAATATCATTTTATTTTATTTTTTTATTAATACTTTTTATTTGCAAAACATATGTATGGGTAATTCCTCAATATTAACCCTTACAAAGCTTTCTGTTACAAATTTTTCCCCCCTACTCCCCACCCCTCCCCTAGATGGCAGGATATCCACTACATGATAATTATGTTAGAATACTTAAGAAATTGAATATATGTATAGTTATTGCCACACATCATTTTTTGTGCAGGAGAAATCGTATCTACAAGAAAGAATAATCCAATAAAGGAAATACAATGCAAGCAAATCTCAATAGAGAACATGAAAATGTTATGTTGTGGTCCACATTTCACATCCCTCTCTCTGGGTGTATATGGCTTTCTTCACCGAACAATTGGAACTGGTTTGAAGCATTTCATTGTTGAAGAGAGTGATGTCCATTAGAACTGATCCTCATATAGTATTGTTGTTGCTGTGAATAATGATCTCCTGGTTCTGCTCACTTCACTGAGCATCAGTTCATGCAAGTCTCTCCAGGCCTCTCTGAAATGGTCCTGCTGGTCGTTTCTTACAGAACAATAATATTCCATAACATTCATATACTATAATTTATTCAGCCACTCTCCAATTGATGGGCATCCATTCAGTTTCCACTTTCTAGCCACTACAAAAAGAGCTGCCACAAACATTCTTGCACATGTGGTGCCCTTTCCTACTTTTATGATTTCTTTGGGATCTAAGCCCAATAGAGACACTGCTGGGTCAAAGGGTATGCATAGTTTGATAACTTTTTGAGCATAGCTCCAAATGGCTCTCCAGAATGGTTGGATCCCTTCACAGTTCCACCAACAATGCATCATTGTCCCAGTCTTCCCTTAGACAATTACCAGCTGTGTCATCTTAGGCAATTGACTTAACCTCTAACTGCCTCAGTTTCCTCATCTGTAAAATGGTGATAATAATTGTACCTACCTCTCAGGGTTGTTGTAAGGATCAAATGAAACAATATTAGTGAAGTATTTAGCAAATATCTGGCCCATATGAAGCATTGTATCAATGTTAACTATATTATTATTTATAGTAAGCATTTATCTAGCTTATCCCAGAAAATAATGGTCTTCTGGAGGAAGTGTTTTGACTCTATCAGTTCATAAAGGATTCCTTTGTGCTTCCTTTACTGTACAAATTACATTTTTCTTTGGAAACTTTGTGATCCAGGTGACTTATAAGGGGAGCTATTGGTTATACTTGGGAGAATTCCAGATACAAAAATTCCTAAGTACCATCTGAGTGAGAGCAATGAGCCAAAAAATTGAGAGATCCCAAATTGGTGCCTACCCCTCTGTGTCAGACCAGGAAAGTTTCTGATACAAAAATTATATTTATAAATAGTTACCAAAAAGTCTTTTCATTCATTGGATGGGGAGGCAAAGTACTGGGAAGAATGAAGAGAAAATATACAATTGATGCAGTGGATAGAGAGCTAGAGCTGGAACTGGAATATCTGAGTTAAGTTCTGGCTATGATACTTAGTGACAATGTATCCTTGGACAAGTCACAGTTTTGCACTTCTGTAACTTTTCTGGGTTAAATTGAGGAGAGTGATTTGTAATCTATGAAACTCCATTTAAATGTGAACTATTATTATCATTTTAGCAATTATCAGAGAGAAAGAAGATCCTTTCTGAAATGTTAGCAGAAGGCCCAGAATTTAAAACTTATGACATTGCCCACATCAATATTCCATTAGTCATGTCAGTTCCTCAAGGAGAAGTAGAAAAAACAGTTCGTTCAAAGAAAAATAATGATCTTGTGTGTGAAAGATACAGAATCTTTAAGTTTCCCAATTAATGTTATCAAGGTCAGAGGGAGGAGCCTAATGCCAGGCAGAATGTCAATAGTGTTCGATAGCATTTCCTTCAAAAATGACAAGAAGGTTTATAATCAGCTTTCTTTTCAAGAGAGGCCCCCTAGCCAGGTGGCACAGGTGATGTGAGAGGAAGAGACAGATGATCATTAGAGGCATGTGCAGGGTCAGAAGAAGTTAAAGCTCTTATTCCCTTGAAGACTGCAGGAGATGTTTCCCAAGAGAAAGTAAGTTGCTCCTTAAAACTATCCTGGGAGCCAATCATGCAGTAATTGACCACAGGTATGTGGAATCCTGGAGATGAATAATGAAATCTATCCCTTTGTTTTAAAGCAATGCCTGTCCTTCCAGAGAGACTAGTTGATTAAAGTAAGGAAGAGCTTCTGTGCTCTGGCTTCTGGTTATAGACTTTTGTCTCAAAGTTCTGAAGCAGGTATTTACTTCAGCAAGGGCACAAACTTGCTCTAAGCATTAGCATCTGTATCAAGAGCAATGAATTCACATGATTTACATTTCAGGATCTTTTCTCTGCAGTACTTCTTGAATAAAAGGATTCTAGGGGAAGAAGTCCAAGCCCTTTAACTCCAAAATTCCAAGGCTAAGTATATACCTTAAAAAAAGTAAAAAAAAATCACCAAAATATTTGTAGCAACCCTTTTTACAATATCAAAAAATCTGAGACAAAATAGATACCCTTTAATTGATGAATGGTTAAACCAATTGTGGTCCATTAATATAATGGAATATCATTGGGCCATAAGAAATTATTAATTTGAAGACTATAAAGAACTATGGGAAGACATATATGAACTGGTGCAAGTGAAGAAAACAGAACCAGGAAATGATTACTACAACATAAATTGAAAGAATAATAATTAAAACAATACCAAGCATTGTGCAATTATAACTTTGAAGCTGGCCCCATAAAATAGGAGAAAAATATACCTCCCATTTTCTTTCTTTTTTTAAAAAAATTTTATTTTATTTGCAAAATATATGTATGGGTAATTCTTCAACATTAACCCTTACATATCTTTCTGTTACAAATTTTCCCCCCAACTCCCTACCCCTCCCCTAGATGGCAGGATATCCACTACATGTTAATTATGTTAAAATACTTGACAGATCGAATATATGTATACACATTTCCACACTTATCATTGTTGTGCAAGAAAAATCGTATCTATATGAAAGACATATCAGATAAAGGAAGCACAATGTAAGCAAACATCAATCGAGAGTATGAGAATGTTATGTTGTGGTCCACATTTCACATCCCTCTCTCTGGGTGTATATGGCTCTCTTCACCGAACAATTGGAACTGGTTTGAAACATTTCATTGTTGAAGAGAGCCATGTCCATCAAAATTGATCGTCATATAGTATTGTTGTTGCCATATATAATGATCTCCTGGTTCTGCTCATTTCACTCAGCATCAGTTCATGTAAGTCTCTCCAGGCCTCTCTGAAATCATCCTGCTGGTCATTTCTTACAGAACAATAATATTCCATAATATTCATATACCATAATTTATTCAGCCATTCTCCAATTGAAGGACATCTATTCAATTTCCAGTTTCTAGCCACTACAAAAAGGGCTGCCACAAACATTCTTGCACATGTGGGGCCCTTTCCTTCCTTTATGATTTCTTTGGGATATAGGCCCAATAGAAATGCTGCTGGGTCAAAGGGTATGCACAGTTTGATAATTTTTTGAGCATAGTTCCAAATTGCTCTCCAGAATGGTTGGATCCATTCACAGCTCCACCAACAATGCATCAGTGTCCCAACCTTCCCATATCCCCTCCAACATTCATCATTAACTTTTCCTGTGATTTCAGCCAATCTGACAGGTGTGTAGTGGTACCTCAGGGTTGTCTTGATTTGCATTTTCTCTGATCAATAGTGATTTGGAGCACCTTTTCATATGACTACAAATAGTTTTAATTTCTCTGAAAATTGTCTGTTCATATCCTTTGACCATTTATTGATTGGAGAATGGCTTGAATTCTTATAAATATGAGAGAATTCTCTATATATTTTAGAGATGAGACCTTTATCAGAACCCTTAAATGTAAAGATGATTTCCCAATTTATTGCTTCCCTCCTAATCTTGACTGCATTGGTTTTGTTTGTACAAAAACTTTTTAACTGATTATAGTCAAAGTTATCTATCTGGTTTTCAATTAAGAGTTCCAGTTCTTCTTTGGACATAAATTTATTCCATCTCCATAGATCTGAGAGGTAAACTATATTACGTTCCTATAATTTACTTATAATATCACTCTTTTTTTTTTTGTATTTAAACCTCTTAGGCATTTTATTTTATTTATTTATTTTTTAAATTTTATTTTATTTGCAAAACATATGTATGGGTAATTCTTCAACATTAACCCTTACATATCTTTCTGTTACAAATTTTTCCCCCCAACTCCCCACCCCACCTTCCATTTTCTTTACAGAAGCTATAGGCTACAGATGTTGGATATAGCATATACCCTCAAACATGAATTTATTAGTTATGGAATAGACTAGAGTTTTCTCCCAAATCCTGTCTAAATGAGGCAATCGCAGAAAGTTAGAGTCAGATAATAGAGGTGTTAGCGTGTTAAACAATCATGTCTGAAGACAGCAGATGTTTTTCAAGAGGAAATAAGTCACTCCTTAAAATTATCCTAGGAACCAATCATGCAGTAATTGATGATGGGTATTTGGAATCCTGGAGATGAATAATGAATGTTCATTCTGTATGGGATGGGTACAGGACCCCGTTTCCCAAATTAATTAATCAGAGACATCTTCAGGTATAAAGAGAAAGGGAGAGACCCAGACACACAGCTGGGAGCCATTCCAACTCCAGTCCTTATCCCAGGTTTAAAAGCAAAAGACTTTTCACTGTGTGTGGGATGTGCAGACCCTCACCCAAAATGAATACTCAGAAGTCTCTCAAAGTGAAAAGCAGAAAAATATTTAATTAGAATTTCATGAAATTCGGGAGGTCCAACGGCCCCTGAGCAAAAGGGAAGTACTTGGAGGGAGGAGAGCCACTGCTCCAAAGCAGGAGCCCAGTTTTATTCCCTCCCAACCTTCAAAAATCATTAACCCCTCCCTTTACCTCTTTGATTGGCTGCAACAATTTCATTCCCTTTTTGGACAATTATGACTTAAATTTTGTGTTATGTCTTTGTCTCCTTTCTTCCTGTCTTATAATGAGGCCTACAAGGCTTCTTTAACTCTAGCTGATAGTTAAAGAATATATATACACATTGATTGTCCCCTCTGTTTATTCTTCATTTTTCCCTGTCTCGCACAATTGGATAGACTAAAAGGAAGTAACTCTCCTTGATCGATGGTCACCAGTGTTGTCCTATGGGTCATGCCACTTTCCATGGGCATAACTTGAGGGCCTGACCTTTAGAGATTACTTGACTCCCTGCAACCTAGGGTCTAAGACTGGGAATAGGGATCATGTGACTTCCTGAAACCTGAGCTCCAAGACCTCACCTTCCCACTCTAGGTATGGGGATCATGTGATCCCAGTCTCAATACTGAGAAATTCATCATCCAATCCATCTCATTCAATCCCTTTATTTTAAAGCAATGATGTCCTTCCAGAGAGACTAGTTTTCTGAGTAGAGTGCCAAGAGACTGTGTATTGGCTTTTGGTTATAAACTTTGTCCTCTGTTATCCTTTTACAAAGAGTGAAAAAGTTTCTCTGGCTGAATTAGAAGAACTTGTCATTAGTCATTCTACTGTGGTCTTCAAAAAGGCAAGTAAGCCTGTTAATCATTTGAGACAGGAGGTGGCTTTGGGGAATATGACCTTTATGCTTTTATATAGGGAGTAGTGGTGGAGGGGAGGGTATCCTATACCATCCTCTATTCTTACTGTCTCCCCTCACCCCTTGTTGTTCCTTGTCATGAAAATACTCAAGAAATAGGAGTTGCCAAGTATAGAGAAACAGACAGATTCAGAGAACTTGGGATAGGAAAACTTCAAGAAGTGTGATTTCCAGCAGCAAAGAATAGAGCCAACTATGGATTTAAGATACATCTAGACTTGGCAATTAAGAGTTAAGCTTTGGGGAGTGAGTGAACCAACCAACAGTGGGTACAGTGGGAGATCAATACAAGAAGAAAAAGGACAAGGGAGTCATGTAATAGCAGTGGTTGGGCAGCTAAATAACACAGTGGATAGAGATCTGACCCTGGAGTCAAGAAAACTTGAGTTTAAATCTAGCCTCAGACACTAGCTGTCTAACCCTGGGCAAGCCATTTAACCGTGTTTGCCTCAGTTTCCTCATCTGTAAAATGACCTAGAGAAGAAAATGGCAAATGACTTCAGTATCTTTGCCAAGAAAACCCCAAATAGGGTCACAAAGAGTCAGACATGACTAATTCACACGATTCAATGATAATGTAAACTACTATCATAATCTTAAGAAAACTATTCTTCCTATGCCATATTAATAAATGTCTTTGCTTTGAACTAATTTTAATTAGTGCCAGATGATTAAGGTTAAGTGCACCAATGAAGAATTGTTGAGCTATGATTTTAGGAGTAGGGATCCACTGAGTGCTCTTGAACCTGAAAGTAAGAACTCCTCTGAAGACCCAACCAGTAAACTTATGATTGTCAAGTTACAGGGGTAGCTTAGAAAAGGTATTCTAGTTAATGCTGATGTGCCCTACCACCACTTTTTTTTCTATTACTTTAACAAGGCAAGTTATAGGCACCCAGCAATAACAATGTTGTGGAGGAAATGTGGAATCTTTCTATACACTGATGTAATCCCCGTGACTCAATTCCCACAAGTACTGGATCCTCCTGGATGGATGCTAATCTCCTCCCTTTTTCCCTTCTATCAGAGATAACCTAGAGTTCTATTCCATCCCAGCTTTTGGGCCCACATCCTGCTTCCCAATAGCCATTGGTCAGGAATGATCAGCCCTGCCCTTGTTTCCCAAGATCTAATTGGATTTACCATCTATCTTGCTTCCTGGATCACTGGACATTGACTTCTGATTTGTCATTTTGCCATAAAGATAACATGACTTCCATTTGCCCTGAATCTGGACCCTTTGGTATGCATTATTAGAAATTGGGTTAATTAGAAAGTGGGTTTCTTGAACAAGAAAGCTATTTCACGTTCTATTTGTCTATTCATCACTTATCACAATTCCTTGAAACATAATAAGCACTTAATCAACATTTTACTATTCCTTTCCAAGGATATGACTCTTTGGAAAAGGTGGGGCCAGGAGAAACTATATTTGGAGCTGAATATGATGTATAAACAAAACATATCAGTCTATATTTTTAAAGGAGTTAGATGAAGGTTATCTGAACTTGTAAGGATAAATAATTTCTTACATTTTCCAAAGGGACTTCTCAAACACTTTCCTGATATTCCTGAGACCTCAGATCTCATAATTTCAGTCCCTCTGGAATGACCTAACTCTAAGTAGAAAGAACATGAAGTAATTGGCACAAAGACTTTTCATCAGTCTGTATAGTTTTCTTCAAACTTGTCCTTTATGTGTCTATATCTCATTCATGATTCTCTTGTGGCCATCAAGTCCTACCAATACATGACAAAAATCCCTTCTACAGTGTATTCAATGAATAGTTCTCACTCTTTGTTTGAAGCACTGCAATAAGAGTGCAGGGGAACCTCAAACCTCTTTGAACCAGTCAATTCCACTTTTGGATAACTTTAGCTGTTAAGAAGTTTTTTCTTATGTCAAAATAAAATTTATCTCGTTGTGACTTCCATATCATCACTCTTGGTTCAACCTTCTAGGGTTAAGCTCAGAACTGTTTCACATGATGATCTTTCAAATATTTGAAGACAGCAATGATACATCCCTCCTGAGTCTTCTCTTGGCTAAACATGACTGGTTCCTTAAATTATCATGTGCCATAAGTTTCAGGCTCTTAACCATGCTAATTGCCTTTCTCTGGACATTTCCCACTTTATCAGTGCCCCTCCTAAACTAAAGTACACTGAAAACAGTATTTCCAGTGTGGACAGCTCATAGTAGGAATTCCATTTTTTCATTCCTGAAAATATCTCTCTTAATAGAGACAAGAAATGGACTGGTGATTTCATCTTTGTGAGGAGCTGTTGCTGAGGAATTCTCATACAAATACAAGTTGGAATCTTCTCTGTAACTTGATATTAGACATCTCTAACAGGCAATCCTGTAGTCATCCTAGTAGCCTCAATATATCTAAAACTGAACTTACTATCTTTTCTCCAAATCCTTCCCTTCTTCCTAAATTCTCCATTACTATGGAGAGTACCACTATTATCCTAGTTACCCAGGCTCACAACATAGGTGTCATCCTTGACTTCTCATTTTCTTCTCAACTTACCACTCTCATCATATTGTTGTTGTTGTTGTTGAGTTGTTTCAGTGATGTCCAACTCTTTGTGACTCAATTTAGCATTTTCTTGGCAAAGATACTAGAGGAATTTGCCATTTCATTCTCCAGCTGATTTTATAGATAATGAAACTAAGTGACTTACAGGATCATACAACTAGGAAGTATCTAAGACCAGATTTGATTTGAACTAGGTTCTGTGCTCTATCCATTGTACCACTTAGCTGCTCCTTATCTATTACCCAGGTCAATCAATTTCGTTTTCATAATATCTTTCTTATTTGGCCTCATCTTGCCTCTGATACTGCCACCATGCTGATTTAGGCCCTCATTACTTTACTCCTGGACTAACATAATGGCCAGCTGTTTGGTCACATCTTTCTCCACTTCAATCCATTTTCTACTCAGCTGTCAAACTGATCTTTCTTATGCATAAATATTTCCATGTCACCACCTCCCAACCATTCAGTCAACCCCAATTTCCCCTTTTTACTTCCAGGTTCAAATATTAAATCCTCATTTGGACTTTTAATGATTTCCATAAGAATCTATTGTTCTGCAGTGATTCAAGGTAATTCCAACAATCTTGGAATGGAAAATGTTGAAAACTATCTTTGTATTGGAAAAATAAAATACTATTGAGGAAAAAAATATTATTGTTCTATAAGAAATGATGAGCAGGCACATTTCAGAAAAACCTGGAAAGACTTACATGAACTGATGTTGAATGAAGTGAGCAGAACCAGAAGAACATTGTACATAGTAACAGCAACATTGTAAGGATGATCAACTATGAATGACTTAGTTCTCAACATATGAAGATATAAGACACTCCCAAAAGCCCCATGATGGAAAATGCAATACATATTGAGAAGAAGAACTATGGTGTCTGAATGCAGAACAAAGGATACTATTTTCACTTTTTTGTTTGTTTATTTTTGTTTTTTTCTTTTTCATGGTTTTCCCCTTTTCTTCTGATTCTTCTTTCACAATATGACTAATGTTGATCTATATGTTGCTACTGGACCCACATGGCTCTGGAGGGAAAAGTGAGGTAGGTGACCTTGTCCAGCCCTCCCTCACTCCAATCCAATTCCCTGATGTCATTGTCCTCTTCGAGAATGAACAAAAATGACAACAATGTAGAAATATATTAATTGTATATGTCTTCCTTTAACCTTTCCATTTAGACGAGCATCCCTAGTTCCTTCAAATATCCTAGTTGTCCATACTATCACATTATTTTTTATTTAGTCATTTTTCAGTCATGTCTGACTCTTTGTGTCACTATTTGGGGTTTTCTTGGAAATGATATTGAAATAGTTTGCCAGTTCTTTCTCCGGTTTACTTTATTTTATTTATTATTATTATAATAATAAATACTTGTTGATAGATTTTGATTTTAATTTGGGCCTAAGTTCTTTTAGGTACTTAACAGGTCCCTAGCACTTTGAATCTTTCACACTTCTATCAGGAGCTGGAGAGTATGTTTCAGTCCTCTGGAATTTTTGTTGATCATTATAGGGATAAGAGTTTCCTGGGAGAAGGTGAGTTACAGAAGGGTGTTTAGATTAATGGAAGTGGGGTAAAGTATATAGTTTAATGGGAAAGAAAGCATTTACGGAGAAGATAAGAGAGGGATACATAGGTGGGGGAAGGTTAAGTAATTGAAAAGCAAGTTAAAAGGTAGAATTAAAGTAAAAGAGTTATCAGGGATAGGAAATAAGAAATAAACACAAACAGTAACAAGGATCAAGAGTAGAATTTGTTAGAAAAAAAAGAATTTGTTAGTATTCATTGATCTCAGACAAAGTCAAACAAAGATTCAATCAAGAGAGAAATCTATGTCAGGCATATTAACATTGTTCTAGATGCATGCTTATGTATATGTAAATACACATTATATAAATGTGTATATATATACAAGTAGGTACATGCATATGTGTATGTGTACACACACATATATATGTAAACATACATACATTTTTATATACATACACATATCTGTTGCTTAACAGTGGTCAGTTTGAGGGAGGTAGGGAGGATGAAAGGAGAAAAAAAGAATAAAGTAAAAAGTCCACAGCAGAGAACAAAAAAATAATCTAAAAGTCTAAATCTAATCTAAAAATTTAAAAAAAATCTAAAAGGAAGCAAAGATGAACAGACATATTACTTATATAATACATATATATATGCTTTCTTGAAATAGAAATTTATTATTACATATTTTGAATCCTTCCTGATGTTCTGCTGAGCACATGACAATGTTTTTTTGTTTTGTTTTTGTTTTTTTTGCTTTTTCTTATTTTGTATTTAGTTTTAAATAAATATCTAAAAAAATTTTAAAATAAGATGTAAGCTCCTTGAGGAAAGGGGCTATTTTATTTCTGTCTTTGCATCTTCATCAGATAGCACACTATCTGGAACTTAAGTGAGCATTTAACAAATGCTTATTGCTTAATTGATAAACTGAATTAAGAAAAAAGTAAAAAAAAAAAAAAA
>JAJPUD010001587.1:41447-64060 GCA_023553655.1 Myrmecobius fasciatus
TTTTTTTTTTCTTTTTTGCTGAGGCAATTGGGGTTAAGTGAGTTGCCCAGGCTCACACAGCTAAGGAATGTTAAGTGTCTGGGGCCAGATTTGAACTCAGGTCCTCCTGACTTCAGGGCTGGTGCTCTATCCACTGCACCACCTAACTGGCCCCCCTTATTTCTATTTCTTGCTACCCCAAAAAGAACTATAAATATTTTTGTACACTTTTAGAGTTTGTTTCACTTAGAATTAATATTATCTTTGATCTACCCACCTTCTCTCCTTTCCCTCTCAATTTCCTATTGAGTGAAATGGATTTTGATACCCAACTCTGGTTGTGTATATGTATATTCTTCTTTCCATGGATCAGTTCAGATAAGATGTTAATGTTATCTATTCAATGATAAAGTATCGGACATTGAGTTTTGAAATGTGTCTCCTGGTTTGGATTAATATCTTGGTTAAATTTTTGTCTATGGAGAAAGCTTCACTTTGATTTCTTTCTGAAATCATACACAAACCATTCTTCTTTTTGTACCTTCAACAGAGTGGTCAATTCAGTTCACTGATTTATGGTCAATTTGAGACTACAAAACTGTTAAGACTAGAGATTCTGGATCTAAGCTACATCCCCATTTTGTCAATGAATTCTGAGAATCAAACTGACTCTGATGTTATAGACTTAGTTATTATCACCACAAAGTGTGACTTGAGAAAACATTCATCATGTGACAATGTTGACTTTCTTGTTTTTGAGATATTCCCAGTTAAATACTTTTCTTTCATCAAAAAAGATTCTCTAAAGCATATGGAAGGAAAGGAGAAAGAAGTCAGTTGACTGACTATGGAAACTTCCTATAGAAAACACCATTATAGATGGAAGCTGGAAAGGCATTTAAGGAGGGCTAATGGCATTCTCTGCATGTAATGCATTTAGTAAGCCACAGGGAACAGTTAGCCACTCTGGTCTTAAAACACATTTTTTATTTAATTTTATGTGTCAATTTACTAAAAAATATCTTTTCAACATACAGAACCGACAGTTAGCAAGCTTCTCTGAAGACATGGCTATATTGGTTATGGGATATGAATACCTATTAACCTTCTCAGACTTAAAACAAATCCAATTGATTCAAATATCCCTGTGCTATTAGGGTGACAAAATGGTTTCTGACAGTTATGAGAAAGAAGGGTAGTCTCCATCTTTTTGTATGAGCAATGTTTAGTCTTTGAAGGAGATGTGGGTATAACAATAAAAACAATAGTAGTGAGAACAATGTTCATTTGTTTCAGTGGTGATCATCAGCTGGGGTTCTTCTGACAGAGATACTGGTTTGCCATTTCCTTCTCTAGCTCATTTTACTGAAGAGGAAACTGAGGCAAACAGGGTCACCAGACTTGCCCAAGGTCATTTGGCTAATAAGTCTTTAAAGCTGGATTTTAGCTCATCTTCTTGACTTCAAGGCTGACACTCTACCCACTGTACCATTTAGTTGCCTCCATATTTACAGAGTGCCTTGAAATTGGCAAAGTATACTTTTTACACAAACATCCTATGTGGAAGGAAGATAAAACAATACTATCTTCTTTTTATAGATGAGAAAACCTGCTCAGAGAACTTCAGTGACTTGTCCATGGTCACACAACACTTAGCACAGTGCCTGGCATATCATAGATACTTAATAAATGCTTATTGATTGACTGATCAAGACAACCACCACCAGTGATATTTACTCATTACTTCTTATGTACAAAGCACTGGAAATGCAAAAGTAAAAATGAAACACTCACTAAGCTAACATTCCATTAAAAAAATTCAGCATTAAATATAAGGTTTTTGCTTGTTTTGTTATTATTAGGGAAAGAATAGTCACATGAGATGAGTTTAATATAATCAAAATTATCATTTTACTTCCCATAAGCTATTCTATCTCTCTGGTCATAAATTCTTTCCTTATGCATAGATTATACAGGTAAAATTTTCCATTTGTTTATGATATCATCCTTTATTGTTGAAATTATGTACCCATTTTGACTTTATCTGGGTATATGGTGTGAAATATTGGTCTTTACCTAGTTTCTGCTAAACTGTTTTCCAATTTTCCAAGGATTTTTGTCAACTGGTGAATTTTTGTCCCCAAAACTTAGGTCTTTGGTTTTTCAAATACTAGATTACTAGAGTCATTTACTACTTTATATTATGTCCCTAATTTATTCTATTCTCTATTTCTTCTCTCTATTTCTTAGCCAGATTGTTTTGTTGATTAACTTTATAACTTAGGTTTATATTACAGTTCAAATCTGATATTTCTGTGCCCTCTTTTTCATATTCTTTTTCACTGATTTCCTTAATATTCTTGACCTGTTCTTCCAAATGGATTCTGTTGTATTTTTCTAGCACTATAAAAGAATTCTTTGGTGGTCTGATTAGTATAGAACAAAATAAGTAGGAAGTAGGATTATCCTTTTTATTATATTGGATTGGCCTATACATGATTAATTTAAATTAAATTATTGTTTAGATCTCTTTATTTATATGAAAAGTCTTTTATAATTGTGTTCATATAGTTTCTGGGTGAGGGGGCAGGTAGTGCAATGGATAGAATACCTGACCTAGATTCAGGGAGACTTTGGTTCAAATTCAGCTTCAAACACTTAATAGCTCTGCGACCTTGGTCAAGTTACATAACCCTAGTTTGTCTTAATCCACTGGAGGAAGAAATAGCAAATCACTACAGAGCTTTGCCAAGAAAACCCCAAATAGGATCACAAAGAGTTGGTCACAACTGAAATGATTGAATAATAATAATTCCTGGTTTGTCTTGTCAGATTGACTCCCAAATATTTTATATTGCCTGCAGTTACTTTAAATGGAATTTCTCTTTCTTTTTCTTCCTGCTATGTTTTGTTGGTAGTATATAGAAATGTGGGTTTATTTTATATCCTAAAATTTTGTTGAAGTAGTTAATTGCTTTGTGTAGTTTTTTTTAAATTGATGCTCTAGGATAATTATACCATCATATCATCTGTAAAGAAGGGTTTTGTTTTCTTATGGCTTATTCTAATTTTTTCCATTTCTTTTTTTCTTCTGTTATTGCTAGAGCTAGCATTTCTAGTGCAATATTGAATAATAGTGATGATACTGGCATCCTTGTTTCACTCCAGATCTTATTAAGAAGACTTCTAGCTTATCACTATTATGGATAATGCTTGCTTTTTGGTTTAGATAGATACTATTTATCATTTTAAGGAATGCTCCATTTATAGTTATGTTTTCTAGATATTTTTTTTAAAATAGGAAAGTGTTGTGTTTATCAAAAGGCAGCTAAATGGCACAGTATGTAGGGTACCAGGCCTGAAGTCAGGAAGATTAGTATTTATGAGTTCAAATTTGACCATTGATACTTAGTAGCAGTGTGACACTGGGCAAATCACTTAATCATGTTTGCCTCAGTTCCTTAACTGTAAAATGAACTGGAGAAGGAAATGGATGATCATTAAGTGATGGTTAGACATGATTGTTCAGCACCACCACCATTACTTCATCACAATCAAGAAAAACAGCCACAATAATAACAAAAATTCTGTCAAAAGATTTTTTGTGTCATTTTAGATAATCATATGATTTACATTGGTTTTACTATTGATATGGTCAATTATCTTAATATTTTTCCTAATAATGAACCAACCTTGCATTCCTGGTATAAATCCCACCCTGGTCAAGTATATGATTTTTGCTATATATTGTTGTATTTTATTTAATTTTTTTGAATCAATATTCATTAGAGAAATTGGTCTATATTTTTCTTTCTTGGGTTTTTGCTCTTTCTGTTTTATATATCAATTTCTTTAACTATTTGGTAGAATTAACATGTGAATCTATTGGGTTCCATTGGAAAAGAAGGAAGGAAGAAAGGAAGGAAGGAGGAAAGGAAGGAAGGAAGGAAAGGAGGAAAAGAGAGAGGGAGGGAGGGAACAAGCATTTGCTATGCATCTATTCTATGCCAGGCACTGTGCTAAGCACTTTACAAATAATATTTCATTTAATCCTCACAACAACCCTGGGAGATTGGTGCCATTATTATTCTTAAATTATAGCTAAGGAAACTGAGGCAGACAGATATTAAATGATTTTTCCTGTATTACATAGCTAGGAAATATTTGAGGTGGGATTTCAACTCAAGTCTTCCTGAATGTAAGAAAGAGATGACTACAAGGAGTACAAGAGTGTCGAAATAAAATTAGCAATAATAGTTAAACTAATTCATTGTTGGGGGAAAGGGAGTGTGAATCATAGTACCATAGATTTGTAGCTAGAATGACCCATAGCAATCATTTCCAACACTTTCATTTTGTAGATGGTGAAAGTAAGCTCTAGTTAAATAGCTCCAGTTACTTGACCAGGGTCACACAGATGTCTTCTATACTAAACTGAGATGTTAGAGAAGACTTAAAGATGACTCCATGATTATGACTGTGCTAACTTAAAAGATAGTGGATACCTTCAGCAAAAATAGGGAAATTTGGTGAAAAGACAAGTTTAGGAAGGAAGATGATCAGTTTAATTTTTTATATGTTGGATCGGAGATGCTGATGTCCCATTAAGATGAAGATAATATTGACAATAAGTTGATGATGTAGGGGTAGAGCTTGGAAGCTATGGTAGGACATTAGTATTAAGCATTATATTAGTATGTCATACATCCAGGGAAAAGTTCTACCTCTGATACAAAACTAATTCTCCTAACTTCAAATACAGTGTTTTTAGTGTATCTTTTGACCCTTTCTCCCTCTGCATTTTCATAATATAATAAGGGGTGGGGAGCCATTTTTTGGGGGGTAAACTGATGGAGAGGTCAGAAAGTCAAAAATCAACCAATCTATCATGTCGTATGCTTTTAAACAGCTCACACAAGGCAATGAAGTTCTCTGCTGTATCCGGTGCCTCCTGGGTAAATGAGATAGAATTCTTTGAGCATAGACATGCCTGGCCTGTGACTAACAGACTGTGGTGAAATTGTCTGATGAAAGCAAATGGGTTAGAATGAGAGATGTGTGGTGTCTGCCACCCCACCCAAGGCTGAATCTGACCATGAACTAAACCATCCAATTCTCCCACTGATGGTTGAGTTTTTTTCCATTTCACTTTATTTCTAAAGAATCAAAAGAAAAAAAAAGTCTGTCACTTTCTTCTTGTCCCCAGTTACCATTTCTTCTCTTCTTTCTCTTCCTTCTTTTCTTCTTCCTATTGTTACTATCACTTCTCATATAATTTAGACTAGGATTAGGTGCCCAAAGACACTGGTATAGTCTGAATTAATACTCAAACTACCATTACTATGCCTGATGGTCTTCCACTGCCTTCTTCTTAGAAGTGAGAACTCACTCTCTTTCCTGGCATTATCCTATCATTATTATCCTTTTATTCCTGGTACCCTTCCTTTCCAAAAATCATTGAGAGCTGAGATTCTTTAGGGAAGAGATGTCAAAGACCTGGTCTTAAAGAGGAGGAAAATATTTATCTAAATAAATAAAAAAATACAGTAGAAAATTGACAATGTTAATATGTAGCTTTCTATGTTAATATGGATCTTTATGTATGTTTGGTTTCTATTTGATATCACTATTCCAGGGATGGAGCAATATGACTTTATTTCTTCCAATATGATTTTATTTACAGCAAGACTCTTTTCTGTGTCTGTGAATTCTTCTCTATCCTCATCCTCGCTCCCATTTCTGCCCTTTTTTCTTCTTAGGAAAAAAGGAGTCTTTCTTATAGTTCTGGCACTAAAAGTCAAGTTCTTAGTCATAGGCTCATATGATTATGATCAGTCATAAGATTTAGAGTTGGCAATATGTATTCCTTGAGTACTTATTATGTGTTGGCATCCTTTAGACATGTCAGAAGAGAAAGCATAAATTCTACCCTCACAGGTCCTATAACTAATGGGGATAAAGGATCTGAATGAAAAGAGGGAAAGGAAGGAAATAAGCATTTACCCAGTGCCTACAATGTGTACAAATATTATCTCATTTGATTCCTACAATAACCATGTGAACTAAATGCTTTAATTAATGCCACCTAGCTATCTAAGACAGTTTATCCTCATTGTCTCATGAATTGGAGACCAACTTGAAGAGGGAGGCAGTGTAATATAACGAAAAGAGAACTATATTTGGACTCAGGGAACCTAGGTTTAAAGTATACTTCTATTACTCAGATCTTTCTTGATAAATATTTAGGCCTGGGAAACAGCATCATCAAAGTATGGACTACATTGCACAAGGAAGAGCTGATCACTGCCATGAACAATAAAAACATATTCTCTGTGCAACTGGACATAGCTTTCTTACAAATCAATATTTAAGAACCAGCAAATAAGATAACCACACACTGTTCATATAAACCTTCATAAAAATAACTAGTTAACCCTTTGGAAATAGATTCTAGCTTGGGAGACAGGCTATGTATGCTTATTATGTGCAAGGAAATAAAATATCAACAAAGAAATTAAATGGCATCCTAATTCATGTCGAAGTCTCTCTGAAATGTTACTACTGAATCCAAGTTTGTTTGGGTTTGGTGTCTGCTCAGATTTCCTATTAGAAGGATTTTGTAGACTTGGCCTGGCTTGTCTTTGTCACATAATGAGTCATAGAATCTGAGAATTAGAAGGCATGTTGGAGGTCAAGTAGTTCCCACCCTCTATGTTATTCTTTTAAAATAATCAGTCTCTTCAGATTCTTTGTGAAGTAATAAAAATAATGAAGATGATGATGGTGATAACAACAGCAGATAAGATTTTGTTACTGTTCAGACACTGTTCAGTTGTGTATGACTCTTTGTGACCCCAATTGGGGTTATTTTGGCAAGTAGACTTAAATGGCTATTTCCTTCTCTAGCTCATTTTTAAAGTGAGGAAACTGAGACAAACAGGGTTAAGTGACTTCGCCAGGGCCACATAGCTAGCAAGTGTCTGAGGTAGGATTTGAACTCAGAAAGATGAGTCTTCCTGATTTTGAGTCTGGCACTCTATCCATTGCTCATTTATCTAATATTTTAAGGTTTGCAAAGTACTTTAAAAATATTGCCTCAATTTATCTTCACAGAAACCCTGGAAGATAGGGGCTATTATTATTGTAATTTTTACATATAAGGAAACTGAGGTAGACAGAATATGTGACTTTCCAAAGTGGGTACAATTAGTATCTGAAGCTAGAGTCAAACTCAAGTTTTCCTCATTCCAGGTTCAATGCTCTATTTACTAGGTGTTTTATATGAAGACCACTCTTGATGTCTTTTGAGTTGAGTCAATGAAAGAAGGCCTTTCCTACCCACAGGCCCCCATTTATTTAATTTCTTTCTTATTTCTTTAAAGGTTGCAAAATACTTTACCTGTGTTATTTCATTTGATCCTTACAACAACCTTTCCTTAGAGGTAGGTATTATTGTTATTCTTCAGGGCAGGAAACAGGCTAGAAGTGATAAAATAATTTGTTTAAACTTACACTGTAAGTATTTGGAGCAGGATTTAAAATCAGGTCCACCTCATTCTAGATCCCTTTACATCTATGATTTTATGATCATTCTAGATTATGGTGATCAGTGAAGGAGCAAGGACTTTGGCCAGATCCCAGAGGATGAGTGAGTATAATATAGGCAGAGTATCTCTGGGAGGACTACCACCTCTGGTATGAGGATCCTTTTCAGAGCTGCTCATCCACCTTGATGTTCACCTTCACTCAACTCTCACCTGTGGTTCTGAGAAGCTGTATTATGTACAATGTTCACACCCCAGCAACACCATCTAGGCTGAGGGCTAAACTAAGTTTAGAGTAACTAAAAGACCTCAGAGCCATGGGTGAGTTAGGGGATGTCTAGTCCTAGCATGTAAAGACTTCCTCCCAGTAAAATGGGCATATGAGAACAATTTACTCCAATAGCCATGAAGGCACTGGAGCAGGCACTGTGGGATGCTTAGAGCTTGTTCAGACATCAGAATTGTCAAGGCCTGGGCCATTGACAGTGATCCTACTTTTGTCTTGTCCCTGAACTTTGATGACTATGGAAGAGAGAACAAGACTAAAGATTTTATGCAACTCTGCCTCATTTAAATCCAATTTATGTTTAAGTCAAATCATCACCTGATGATATCGTTGATTCTATTTGATAATGAAGGGCAAACAATATCTCTTCTAAAAAGTGTTTTATTATAATTGTTCATCCTTTATTTCAGAATACTTACAAACAAGGGTGATGTCCTGACATGCTTATCAATTGGATTTAAGTAAGGTAGAGCTACCCAAAGTCATCAGCCTTACTCTTTCCTCTTGATCAGGCTTTCTTTCTTTCTTTCTTTTTTAAAGTTTTTAATTTTCAAAACATATGCAGAACTAGTTTTCAACATTCATCTTTGCAAAACACTGTGTTCCAAATTTTTTGTCCCTCTCTTTCCCCTACCTCCTCCTTGAGAAGCAAGTAATCCAATATATGTTAAATATGTGCCATTCTTTTATACATACTTCCGCAATTATCATGCTGCACAAGAAAAATCAGATCAAAAAAGAAAAAAAAATGAGAAAGAAAACGAAAAGTAAGCAAACAACAAAAAAGGTGAGAATACTTGTTGTGAGCCACACTCAGTTTCCACAGTCCTCTCTCTGGGTGTAGATGGCTCTCTTCATCACAAGTCCATTGGAACTGGTCTGAATTATCTCATTGTTGAAAAAAGCCACATCCATCAGAATTGATCATTGCATAATCTTCTTGTTGTGTACAATGTTCTTCTGGTTCTACTTACTTCACTCAGCATCAGTTCATGCAAGTCTCTCCAGGCCTCTCTGAAATCATCCTGCTGGTCGTTTCTTACAGAACAATAATATTCCATGACATTCATATACCATAATTTATTCAGCCATTCTCCAATTGATGGGCATCCATTCAGTTGCCAGTTTCTTGCCACTACAAAAAGGGCTGCCACAAACATTCTTGCACATGTGGGTCCCTTTCCTTCCTTTAAGATCTCTTTGGGATATAAGCCCAGTAGAGACACTGCTGGATCAAAGGGTATGCACAGTTTGATAGCCCTTTGGGCATAGTTTCATATTGTAGAGCAGGTTTTCTTAAACTTTTTTCCATTTGTTACCCTTTTTTTTCCAGAGAAATTTTTACGTGACCTCAGATATATAGGTATATGAAATAGGTGTACAAATCAAACATTTACTGATAATAAATCATAATTTCATACCTTCACACTCAGTTATGAGTCCCCATCTGAGGTCATGTTTAAGAAACTGGGCTATGGAATCCAATGGCAGTTCAGGAAAACAGCATCAACTGGGGAGTACCAAGTATGGACTGTATTATATAAGAAAAACCTGTTCTCCTTTTTCCCTTTCTCCCACCATCAGTTAATAAGCACTTCTAAAGTACCTACTATGTACCATGTACTATGTACTATGTACTAAATGCAGAGATAGAGAAAAAAGGCAAAGGACTATCCCTGATCTCTAGGAATTCAAAATTTAATGGGGAGGAAACCAAGAAAACAAATATGTACAAACAAGCTACATACAACATGAATAGAAAATTATTAATAGAGGAAAGATACCATAATTAAGACTGATTAATCTTTTAAAAATCAATGACATAACATTTTCTCCTTGGAATTCACTATACCACCTAGCTATCTTACCTCTGAATGATTTTAGCCTTCTAGGGAAACCAGTTAAGACCCCTATTTTAGGAAAAATAAGCTGAGTAATGTAGTGGGTAATGAATTTGACCTGGAGTAAGGAATTTTTAAATTCAAATCCTGCCTCAGAAACTAACTAGCTATACAAATTGCTAAATACTCTATCGGTCTCAATTTCCTCATCTATGAAATGGGGTTTATGATAATCAACTTGATGGTCTAGTGGACAGAGTGCTGGACCTGTATTCAGAAAAAAACTGAGTTCATATCTTGCTTCAGACATTACTTGCTTCAGAATCAGTATTCTCTGGACAAGTCACTTAATCTTTTTCAATTTGCACATCTGAAAAATGGGGACAATAATAGTCTCTACCTTCCAGAATTGCTATGAGGATAAAATGAGTTAATATTTCTAAAGTGGTTCAAAAGCCTTAAATCACCATGTAAATGTTAGCTATTGTTATTAAGGAAAATAACACATCACAGTATTGTTGTGAGGATCAAATGAAATAATATTGCATCTGCAGATAATTAAGCACCCTATATAAATGCTAACTATTTTTATTTTTAAGCTCTTTTGTTTGTTCTCTATTTGTTCTCTGCCACCCTCAACCTCCACCTCATAACTGTCCATATAAGAATTATTCAAAGCAAGATTTTCAGGAAATATATTTTCAGAGTATAAGTAACCATCCTCAAAAAATGTGATGTGAAGATTAGATCAGTTTTGGGTCACATGAACTTTCAACAATAAAGCTATATGTCTTTGAGGGGAAAATGGAAGATTGGGTTGTCACTTAAATTGAAGGGGTCTTAAAATAAAAATAAAAAAACAAACAAGGTACATCTACCAATAATAGCTCTTGCTCAGGGATAATCTGATTTCATGAATTTTTAATGCTTTTTCTCTCCTGCAAGAAACCCAAGTGCACAGAGTACCCATAGATCTCCTCCCAGCACATTAAATGACAAGCTTATTTTCTACATAGGGCTTTTTATCATGTGCAATCTTTCATTTCAAACAGAAGGTCATGAAAAGACCCAGCGTCCAGTCCAGGACTGAGAAGCTCTCATGCCACCTAGTGGCACCGAGAGTCAGGGGGCACACTTTTAGAAAGGAGATGATTATTTATTCACTTATTCTAGAAATATTTGTCAAGGATCTACTCTGTGCAGAATACTGTGCTAAACTACGCATTGTTGAAGCAGAGAGAAGGATAACAATAAACAAGAATAGCTATTTCCTTGAATAATTTGTTATATGACAGGCAGTGTGCTAAGTGATGAGGCTATAAATATTCAAAAAAGAAAGACAATTCCTGTCCTCAAGGAACTTACAATTTAATAGGAGAAGACACAGAAAAGGAAGCTGAAAAGTGAAGGTGAGGAGGAGAAGTACTGGACCTGGGGGAGTGGTGGACAAGTGCGTTAGAAGTTCAGCCAGGTGAGAAATGAGGAAATGTTTGAGTGGAGCTCACTACTTACGTGAAAGTTAGTAGTTTATGACCACATGGTGATGAAGTAGATGAGATCTTACAGGATGATGAACTTAGCTTCATGGGGCATGGTGAAGAAGTGGGAGAAGTCACAAGATTATTATTGGGAAACAGCAGATTATTTCTATTGTAATCTTCAGTGGCCAGTCGTTGTTTTGACCATAATAATAACTCACATATCTATAGACTTTTCTGGAGGATTATTTTTCCTGTTCATGCTATACAGTCAGATAGACCACCCATGGAACTGGTCTGTATGTATTTTTATCTTGGATAGACAATGCTGATGAATAAAAAGTGGGGCCCAGAATTGAAGAGAAGTGAGAGAGTGGGCTATATTTCCTGAAAGCTGCTCCTTTGGGGGAAAAAAGGCTCCATTTTATTGAATTTCAATGAATGAATGAATGATAAAAGAATTTATTTTAAGTAGCATCTTACTGTGTTGTTAGGATTGGGGTACTGGCCCTTCCTCACTTAAATCCAATTCACTTGCATGTCATAGTATCAACACTAGAGAGCAAATAAGTAAAAACAGCTCCTGTCCTCAGGAAGCTTCCTTTGGTAGCAGCAGGTATCACATTTGGGGGAGTGGACTCCCGTAGGGGGACTTTGAACCAGAAAGTTACAGGGATGATGAAGAGGGCATTAGAGGACTAACGTTCTTTTTGTGATGGAGGAAGGAAGGAAGGGGAAAGGGAAAATGAGGTAGAGGGAAGGATTCAAATTATTTGCATTGGTTCAGAAGTTTGATCAAATGATTTCAGGATCTGGAAAAGAATTAGCTTTGCATTGGTGCAGTTATGAGCCCGGGCGTTTTGGTTTAAAAATAGTTGAACTGAAATAAACATGGGAACACTACTCAAATGAACAGAAATAGAGTGGTAATTGATCTAATGCAACTTTTGCTTTGGATAACATCATTATTTGTGAAATTATGTCAGTGCTGAGGCTGCCAAGTCAGCAGGCACTTACAGGATGTGATTTCTAATTTTAGGGATCTGCCTATTTGTGTCTCCCTGTGGAGGGAGCTCAGTGACTCAGGGGACACTAGCTACCAACCTTCCCTCAAAGATCTGGTTTGAGCAAAACATCAAAATTCCCAATGGCTTGGAACAGTCCGACACATGGGTGGGAAATGTTTTACTCGATGCTCATGTTACTGCAAAGTTGGGTATAAAAGGACTCTCTTGAAATGTACTAGAACAGCTTGCTAGTTAAAAGATACTCTGACAGAGCCCTTTATACAGTGCAAAAATTGTCTTGTAAAATGAAAAATTACCTCTCAACTTGTCTTCTGTGTAAATCAAGTTCTCTTAAAGTAAAATATCTCTATAAAAAGTTTTTAGCTATAAAGAATTGAGAAATGCAAGGGTTGGATTTATATGAATGGAAGCACAGTCAAGTTAACAGAACCAGGAAAACAATATATATATAATGACTCCCACAATATACTGAACAAAAACCTAAAACTGACTGCTGACCAAGGTTGGCTCTGAAGAAGAGATGAGAAAATATCCTTTCCTTCTTTGCAGAGGTGGGACACTGTGAATGAGGAATACTGCATATTCTGCCTGATTCTATTGATGTGATTGTTTTATTGACATGCTTTTCATTTCTCTTTATTCTTTATTTTGAGGAATAGATTACTGAGCCTAGAAAGGAAAAATAATATATTCAGATAAGGAAGTAATACAAAAATAAAAATATATCAATAACAACTTTAAAAAAATGTTTTGAAAAAGAAAAGGGATTGATTGGTGACTTATGCCACTTATATTCTTCATTAAAATGATTTCTGCCCTAAGATGAATATAGCCATCTTACATTTTGAGTTTTCAGATAGTCTAGTATAATATAAATGCAGACACATCACTTCATCCACTCATTATTGTCATTATTATTATTATTATTATTATTGCTATTGCTTTTATACTTCAATTACCTGCCATAGAAATCTAACCAGCAGAGTGGAAGCTTTCCCCAAATTCTCTTATTATTTCATGGATAACACCATAACACTTTGTTAATCCTCATTCTCATTATACGACTCAGGTCATAAATGTCCTACATGAGATAGTTTTTTTTTTTAATTTTATTTTATAAAACCACTGTTTGGCTCAGTTTCCTTATCTGTAAAATGCAGATAATAATAGCACCTCACCCTCAGGTTGAGGATTTTTTGTAAGACTTTGTGTTTCAGTTTTTTCTTCCTGCTTCTCTCATCTTCCTCCTCCCCAAGACAACAAGCAATCTGATATAGGTTAAATATTTATAATTCTTTTAAACATATTTTCATGTTTGTTATGCTGTGCAAGAAAAATCAGACTGATAGAGAAAGAAAACATTAGGAAGAAAAAATAAATAACAACACAATGAAAATACTAAGCTTCAATCCACATTCAGTCTCCATAGTTCCTTCTTTGGATATGAATGGCATTTTTCAGTCTGATTCTATTGGAATTGCCTTGAATCACCACATTGTTGAGAAGAGACCAGTCCATCACAGTTGATCATCACATAATCTTATTGTTACTGTATACAGTGTTCTCCTGTTTTGGCTCACTTAACTCAGCATCAGTTCATGTAAGTCTTTCCAGGCTTTCCTGAAGTCAGCCTGCTCATCATTTCTTATAGAATAATATTATTTCATTATATATCATAACTTATTCAGCCATCCCCCAACTGATGGGCATCCACTCAATTTCCAGTTCCTTGCCACTACAAAAGGAGCTGCTACAAATATTTTTGCACATATGGGTCCTTTTCCCTCTTTTATGATTTCTTAGGATATAGACCCAGTGATGAAACTTCTGGATCAAAGGGTATGCACAGTTATATAGCCCTTTGGGCAGAGTTCCAAATTGCATGCGATAGCATTTGTAAACAACTTAGCACAGTACCTGTTACTGTAATAAGCACTATACAAATGTTAGCTATTATAATTATGATTGTTAATTTGGCTCCAACCTATCCTTATCATTGATTACAAATTATTTCCCTTCATGCATCAGAGGTATGAGATATTGAGGCACAAAGCTGTCATGTAACTTACCCATTAAAACGAAGAGTCACTGGCACAGTCAGAGTTATAAACCCAGATTTCTTGCATTCTAATTTCTTTTTAGAGCCCACAGAGCCATAACTAGGGTTGGAGAGAGGGAGCTTTTTCTCAGAACACCAACTTTAGAGAACTTGATAGTACTTGCTATTTCTCTGGAACCCTGCAGAACAATTTGTTGTCTTAGTAGCTAATATAGATGGATGGATGGATAGAATGCTAGACTAGGAGTTGTAAAGACACTATCTCAAATTTAGCTTCATAATTTATGACTTATGCGTCCCTGGGCAAGTGACAATCTCTAAAAAGCTTACTTTCCTCATCTGTGAAATAGACTTAATAATTATTATGAGATTAAAATGAGATAATAACTATAATACTCTTTTCAAGACAAATCTCTATATAAGTGCTAACTATTTTGTATTACTTATTAATAGCAATTCTTGGCTGTTCTGCAGCACTTTTAAGTTTTCAAGATGTTTCTACACCTATGATTTCATTTAATCCTCATAACAACTCTGCCAAGTTGTTCTATTTTCATAGAAGACCTATCCATAATAGTATATCAAGAGGAATTAGGTGCTGTGAGTTCTATGACATATATAACTTGCTAAGGTTGATGCCAGAGTAGACAAGCATGTTCTCCCACAATGCTTCCCTTTATGTCCCTGTCAAATATAAACTCTTGGGCTGAAAAACCATGATTTTGTTGAATGTTTGGATTTGTATAGCATAAGACTAGTTTTATGTTGGCATAATTTATGACAAAGACCAGAATAATCCTTCAATATGGCATTTTTAATGTTCTTATGTAGTCCTTCATGCCTGCAGTAGAATTCTATCCAAAAGTGACAAGGGGACTGACTTAAGCATTTCCCATCTTGGATTTTTAAGACATTCAATAAGCATAATGTCAGTTTGCTGTTGTTCAGTCATTTTCAGTTGTGTCACTCTGTGACCTCACTTGGGGTTTTCTTGGCAGAGATACTGGAGTGGTTTGCTTTTTCCTTTTCCAGCTCATTTTATAGATGTGGAAACTGAGGCAAACAGCATTAAGTGACTTACTCAGGATTATACAGCTGAGATCAGATTTGAACTCAGGAAGAGCAGTCTCCAGGTTCAATATTCTATCTAATGTATCACCAACCTACCTCATGATATAGATTATCAAGCATTTAAATAATTCTTTCCCATCTTAATGGGTTTTCTTCTTTTCCCCTTAAAACAAAACAAAACAAAAAAAAGCCACATATTTTTTCAATTGAAAGGAACAGATTTTAAAGGTCATCATGTTAGCTGACAAGATGAATCAAAGCATGAGGCCATTTTTCATGGAAAGAATTTCTTTAGTTTTATAAGCTGTCATTTCTATGCTTTATAGATACTGATCTATATTTTAAAAGACAATTCTATTTGAATCTAGTATTCTGTGGGGGGAATGAATGCTTTCCCTTATGAAATCCCACTTTGCCTTCTCATCAAAGAGAAGCTTTGTTAGTGCATTTGTCTCAGTCATATCAGAAAGTGCAGCTGCAAGCTTGGAAGTCCTACTCCAGCTAAAGAAAGTCATGTACTGTATGTATTATAATCACTTTGTTGAAATGTTTGGATTTGTATAGCATAAGACTAGTTATATGTTGGCATAATTTATGACAAAGACCGGAAAAATCCCTGGATATGGATTTTCTGTAAAAACTCTTCTTTGTGAAACTTTGTTGCTTTTTGAGAAATGAAAAACAAAACAAAAAACAGGGACTGAGGAAGGAAGTATTCAAGGTATATAAATCTCTCTGTGTCATACTCATTCATAATATGTACTTGTAGAGACAGGGATTTTATTTAGATGGAAAAGAATGAATAGATTAGGAATTCAGTTTGGCACTTTTCTATGTTTCACCAAGATCTTATTGGGCTTTGGGGATAAATAAGGATAAGAGGAAGGACTTTTGAGAAAGGAAGGATATTCACAGTTAGACTCAACCCTGTAAAATAAGGGGATTTGATTAGATGATCATGTTTCTTTTCAACTTCCCTCTGTCTGTTGAGATTACTACCATCATCCTCTCAATCAATGCATTTCAGAATCTTGGAGTTATCTTTGACTTTTCCCTTTCACACTCCTGCATTTCTACCATTGAATCAGTCACTAAGTCATATTGATTGTTATTCATTCTTTTCAGTCACATCCAACTTTTTATGACCCCATCTGAGGTTTTCTTGACAAGGATACTAGAGTGACTTGCTATTCCCTTTCCCAGATCTTTTCACAGATTGGGAAACTGAGGCAAACAGGATTAAATGACTTGCCCAGGAGTCACACAGTTAGTATCTAAAACTGTATTTGAACTCAGATCTTCTTGACTCCAGGCCCAGTGCACCTTCTAGTGGCCATCGTCACATCAATGATACCTCCACCATTTCTCTTGAGTTCACTCCTGTCTCTTCACACATATAGCCTGTGCTCTAGTTCAAGTCCTAGTAAACTCCCTCTTAACTGACCTCTTTTTATCTCTCCCACCTCCAATTCATCCTTATAGCTGCAAAATTGATTTTCATGAAAGGTAAATCTAATTATACCATTGTCCTACTAAAATATGCCATTTTGTTGGTTTTTCTATTACATCTAGGATCAAATGCAAATTTCACAACCTGGTCTTTAAAACTTTATACAATATGGTTCTTACCTATATATCCAGTCTTATTTCCTTACTATTTATCTTCACATATTCTCCTTTCCAGTAAAACTGACCCATCAGCTGTCCCTGTACATGAAATCTCATTTTCTGCCCTTGTACCAAGTGATCTCTCATGTCTGGAGTGCACTTACTCTTTATGTTCACCCTTTAAATTTTCTAGCTTCCTTGTAGTCTATTCAAAATCTTTCCTGATCCTCCCAGTTGTTAGTAATCCCTTCCACTTGAAATTGCCTCATAAATAATGTGTATATATATATATATATATTTCTATTTATCTAACATGTGTTCTATACCCCCAGTAAAATATTGGTCACTTGAGGACAGATTCTGTTTCATTTTTGTCTTTATATTCTTAAAGCCTAGCTTGGCACATACATAGTGAAAGTTTAATAAATGATTGCTGAATTTTCACGAGGTTCCATTTAGCTCCAGATTTGATGATTTTCATGAATTTTTTTCAGGTAAATAATTCAACAAATTACATTAACAATGTATTATGTGCAATGAATGAACTATTCTCCTCTATAATCCAGCTTCTTAAACTGTGAGCCACTACCCCATATGTGGTCTCGTAACTGAATGGGGGTTATGGAATTGTGATTTATTATCAGTATACTTATTTGTATTTGTATACCTATTTTATATTCCTCTATATTCAGGGTCATATAAAAATTTCTTGGCAAAAAGGGATTACAAATGGAAAAAGCTTAAGAAGCCCTGTTCAAGAGGACCTCTTAGAGAAAAGATTAATTTTCATTGTCTTTAGAATAGGAATTCCTTTTTTTATTGGTTTTGATTTAAATTTTTTAGTATGCATTTTTTTAGAATACATATGTACAGGCATTTTTTTTTTACATATTTTTATATGAGTCATGTTGAGAGAAAAAACTCAGAACAAAAGGAAAAAAACCATGAGGAGGAAAAAAAACAGAACAAAAAAAAGGTGAGAATATTATGCATCCATTTATGCAAATTTTTCAGGCTTTTTTTTTTTTTTTGATGAGGCAACTGAGGTTAAGTGACTTGCCCAGGGTCACACAGCTAGGAAGTGTTAAGTGTCTGAGGCCAAATTTGAACTCAGGTCCTCTTGACTTCAGGGATGGTGCTCTAGACACTGTGCCACCTAACTGCTCCTTTCCAGATTTTTCTAAAACAGCCTGTTCATCATTTTTTATAGAACAATGTTTTATAAAACATTTTATAGAAAATGGAATATTCCATTACCTTCATATATCATAACTTATTCATCCATTCCCTAATTGATGGGTATCCACTCATTTTCCAATTCTTTGTCACCAGAAAAAGAGTTATTAGAAACATTTTTGCATCTTTCTCCTCTTTTATGATTTCTTTGGAATACAGACCCAGTAGTGGCACTGCTGGATCAAAAAGTATGCACAGTTTTATAGCACTTTGGGCATAACTCCAAAATTTTAGCTAGAATGGTTGGATCTGTTCACAGTTCCACCAACAATGTATCAGTGTCTCAGTTTTCCCACATCTCCTCCAACATTCGTCATTATCTTTTCCTGTCATCTTAGCCAATCTGAGAGGTGTGTAGTGGTATCTCAGAGTTGTTTTAATTTTCATTTCTTTAATCAATAATGATTTAGACTATATATATATATGCATATATATACATATACATACACATATGCATATATATATGCCATTTCCTGAGTGGTAAAAGATATGAGTAGGTGGTTTTTAGAAAAAGAAATCAAAGTTACGCATATTCACATAAAAATGCTCTAGATCACTATTGGTTAGAGAAATTCAAATTAAAACAATTCTGAGGTACCACCTCACAACTATCAGAAATGATGATGGAGATGATGAAGGAAAATAGGCATATTAATAAATTGTTGGCTAAGTTGTAAACCTGTCCAATCATTCTGGAGATCAATTTGGAACTGTGGCCAAAGGGCTATAAAACTGCATACCCTTTGATCTAGAAATACCTTTACCAGGTCTATATCCCAAAAAGATCAAAAAAGAAAAGGACCTATATGAATAAAAATATTTATAGTAGCTCTTTTTTGTGTGTTGACAAAGAATTGGAAATTGATGTGATGCTCATCAATTGAGAAATGATTGAACAAGTTGTAGCATATAATTGTGATGGGGTACAATTATTCTGTAATGATGAAGGGGGTGATTTCTGAAAAAATCATAGCAAGACCTATATAAGTTGATGCAAATTGATGGGAGAAGAACCAAGAAATCATCATAGAGAATAAATAGTAAAATTGTGATGATGATCACCTGGGAAATACTTGGCTCCTCTGATCAATACAATGATCTGAGACAATTCCAAAAGATACATGATGTGTAAAAAAGTGATAAAGTGTGAGCAGCAACAGCAATGTTATAATTATGATCAACTGTGAAAGACTTGGTTGTGCTGATCAAAACAATGATCCAAGATGATTCTAAATGACCCACGATGAAAAATGTTATTCACCTCCAGAGAGAGAATTGATGAGCTCTGAGTACAGGTTGAAATACAGTTTTCTTGATTTTTTTGTGATATAGCTAATATAGAAATGTATATTTTAATAGTATTTTTTTTACTTTTCCAAATATATGCAAATATATCCAACATTCACCTTTGCAAAACCTTGTATCCCAAATTTTTCTCCCTCTTTTCTCTCCTCCCTCCATAAAGACAACAAGCAATCCAACATAGGTTAAACATATGCAATTCTTCTAAACATATTAGAAATATATTTTGCATGAAAAAAATTCATAGGCCAAAGATTCAGGATTCTTCCTTAAATGATACAATGATCTAATCTTTTTGAATGGTAAAGAGATTAACAAAATCACCTCTCATGGTTCTTTTTGACCAAAAATTCTATAATAACAAAAAGAGCTCATTATTCAAGCACATTCTTATCATTTAATCATAGACTAGTAGATAGAGCACTGCATTAAAACCCAAAAGACTTTTACTTACTCTACTACTTACACAGTGAAGAAGTCTTTTAAACTCCCTGAACCTTGATTTTCCCATCTATAAAATGAGAATTAAAAATGTGTTCTTAATTTTTTGAGATTCTCAGAAGAAAAGCACTGTGTGAACTATAACTTCATGTCTGAATGTGATATGGTAATATTCCAACTCCCTCATTTTGCAGGTGAGGGAACTGAGGCTAAGACTGTTGGAGAGACTTCCACAAAGCCATGTAATGAATTAGTGACAGGACTGGGACTAGATTCCATGACTCTACTTCTCTTTCCATTATAGTTCACTGTTGTTCCTACAGGATTTCTTCTAACCTGTGAGAAAACAAGAAATTTCAGATGAGACAGCTGTTTTCAAATTTTTCTTTGTATATAATTCCATCATGGAAGGGTATACTTATCTGTGGCTTTATTAAACAGTGTTTATTTTCATCACAGAATTATAGTCATCTTTAAAAAAGAAATTTCACCCTCATTATAAATGCAGAATCTGGGAGAAAATATGTAAATAACAATTTTAATGTTAAATGCCAGATGCATTTTGTTATCATGTTTAACTTTAATCCATAAAGCTATTACTACAACTCTTAAACATTCTCATAAATATGTTTATCTTGATAGAGGCTTAGAAATTACCATAACATTGATGGAGTATATCAATATGTGAGGCCTCCAGTAAAATATTCATAAATATCAACCCAAATATATGAATATTGAAGCAGCGTCTCTTGTAGGATTTTGTACTTGTAGGACTGCACAAAAAATGTATAGATCACATATAAATGTGAGAGGGGAACACGTTTACTCTCTTTCCACTGATGTCATTGACTTGTTCTTGTATCATTTGATATAATAGAAGTTCAGAACTGGATAAAATAAATTGATTGGGGCCTTGGGGAGTGGGGGACACATTAGGACTATTAATTCCAAATATGGGGATAATGGAGGATGGGAAAAGATTTGATTTAACTTAAGCTTTAGGAATATAGGACAAGGATCGCTAATTACATCCTGATTGTCCAGCCTGATCAGAGAGAAACTCTAGAGGAATTTATATGGCTCAGAGTTGACTTTTCTTGGCATAATGGGAGTTGGCTAGAATTGTCTCATCCCAACAAAGACAGTAGGTCGGTCTGGGTGAGAGGTCAAGAAAATAGAAACCACAATGATCAACTACAAATAACTTGGTTCTTCTCAGCCATTCAGTGATCCAAGGCAATCTCAATAAACTTTTAAGAAAAAATGCCATCTGCATCCAGAGAGAGAATTATGGAGAATGAATGTAAATCAACACATGCTATATTCACTTTTTTTCTTCTGTTTTTTTTCTCTCATTTTTTTCTTTTGTTCTGATTTTCTCCCCAAAAAAATGATTCATAAAGAAATGTAGAAGATGGCAAACTGCAGACAGCATTCTCTGTGAGCTCCTGAGACCTTCCCTCAGACCCAGACAAAGTGAGCCTCCAAAACCAGTTCGGAACCTGAGTTCAAATCTGGTCCTCCTGACTTCAGGGCTGGTGCTCTATCCACTGTGCCACCTAGCTGCCCCTCAACAATCAATTTTGAAAAAAATCTGGAGAAGGTTAGCCTCAGGGGAAATCGGCCGCTGGTCTCAATCAGACGCCAGCAGGGGCGGAAGTCAGGGCTGCGATAGAGGGGCAGATTTTAGGCACCCAGGAAGCCCTGGGAGACACCTGGGCCACTTTGCTCTGCTTGTGGGCAGGTGCTTTGGCAGATCTGCCTTTGGTAAAGGGTGGATCGAGAGCAGCTGAAAATGTGGTCCTAGTGCGGATCTAGCCCAACCAGCCTCAGACCGGAAGTCAACTCGGCAAACTGCCCCAGGGCAAATACAAATTGTTGCAAGATTCTTTCCTGGTGACCGAAACCCCAACTTTAAATCATGAGCAAGAAGCAGAAGAGAGCTCTCACCATAGACAGCTTTTATGGAGAAAAAAATAGAGCAGTCCCCAGATCCTGAGATTCTGAAAACAATCCCAGATGAAGCCACAAAGGCAGACTTAAGTTGGTCTCCCTTCCAGAAGGCTTACCTGGAAGATTGCATTAAGAATCTCAAAAGAGGGGCAGCTAGGTGGCGCAGTGGATAGAGCACCAGCCCTGAAGTCAGGAGGACCTGAGTTCAAATCTGGTCTCAGACACTTAACATTCCCTAGCTGTGTGACCCTGGGCAAGTCACTTAACCTCAATTGCCTCAGCAAAAAAAAAAGAAAAAAAAGAATCTCAAAAGAGAGCTAGAAGAAGAATAGGGAAATAAATTGAGATCAGGGCAACAGAGATATAAAAAACTGGAAAACAGGACTGGTGAATTGGAAAAAGAAAACAATTCACTGAAAATAAAATTGGTGAATTGGAAAAAGAAAAAAATTCACTGAAAAATAAAATTGGTGAATTGGAAAAAGACAACAATTCACTGAAAAACAAAATTGGTGAATTGGAAAAAGAATGCATTGAATCAAGAAATTCAATTGGCCAGCTACAAAAGGAGCTTAAAAAAGATAACTGAAGGAAATAATACTTTAAAAATTAAAATTGAACAAATAGAAGTAAATGACTCAATAAGACTTCAAGAATCAGTCAAACAAAAACAAAAACATGAAAAAATAGAAGAAAATATGAAATATCTCCTAGGAAAAACAACTGACTTGGAAAACAGATCCAGGAGAGACAATCTAAAGATTATCGGACTCCCTGAAAGCCACGA
>JAJPUD010001587.1:69694-122319 GCA_023553655.1 Myrmecobius fasciatus
CAATAAATTGGGAAATCATCTTTACATTTAAGGGTTCTGATAAAGGTTTCATCTCTAAAATATATAGAAAATTGTCTCATATTTATAAAAATTCAAGCCATTCTCCAGTCAATAAATGGTCAAAGGATATGAACAGACAATTTTCAGAGAATGAAATTAAAATTATTTCTAGTCATATGAAAAGGTGCTCCAAATCACTATTGATCAGAGAAATGCAAATCAAGACAACCCTGAGGTACCACTACATACCTGTCAGATTGGCTAAAATGACAGGAAAAGTTAATGATGAATGTTGGAGGGGATGTGGGAGGGCTGGGACAGTGATGCATTGTTGGTGGAGCTGTGAACGGATACAGCCATTCTGGAGAGCAATTTGGAGCTATGCTCAAAAAGTTATCAAACTGTGCATACCCTTTGACCCAGCAGCATTTCTATTGGGCTTATATCCCAAAGAAATCATAAAGGAAGAAAAGGGCCCCACATGTGCAAGAATGTTTGTGGCAGCCCTTTTTGTAGTGGCTAGAAACTGGAAATTGAATAGATGCCCTTCAATTGGAGAATGGCTGAATAAATTATGGTATATGAATATTATGGAATATTATTGTTGTGTAAGAAATGACCAGCAAGACGATTTCAAAGACGCTTGGAGAGACTTGCATGAACTGATGCTGAGTGAAATGAGCAGAACCAGGAGATCATTATACACAGCAACAACAGTACTATATGATGATCAATTCTGATGGACATGGCTCTCTTCAACAATGAAATGTTTCAAATCACCTCTAATTGTTCACTGAAGAAAGCCATATACACCCAGAGAGAGGGACGCGAAATGTGGACCACAACATAACATTCTCATACTCCTTGACTGATATTTGCTTACATTGTGTTTCCTTTATCTGATATATCTTTTGTGTAGATAAGATTTTTCTTGCACAACAATGATAAGTTTGCAAATATGTATACATATATTCGATTTGTCAATATTTTAACATAATTAACATGTAGTGGATATCCTGCCATCTAGGGGAGGGGTGGGGAGTTGGGGGGGAAATTTGTAACAGAAAGCTATGTAAGGGTTAATGTTGAAGAATTACCCACACATATGTTATACAAATAAAATAAAAAAAAGAAAAAGAAAAAAAAAAGAAATGTGTATGTTTTGAAAAATTTATGTACAAGTATAACCAGAAAAACAAAGAAAACAATAAAAAAAGAAGATAGAAACAAAGAAGTCTGAAGGAGAAACCTAATATATAGGCTTTGACCGACTAACTGGGTACAACTATGGGTCTGACTTATGAAAGTGCTGAAAGAGCCCTGGGTTATTTCTGAACTCTGGCCACTCTCCTTCAGAGAAGAGGTCACAAAGCTGCTGCAATTCAGGGAAGATCCGGCAAAAGGCAATGGGGCAGAAATGATAATCCTGGAGGGCAAAAGAGAGAAACGAAGGATGTGTTGATAACAAATATTTTCTACTTCATAATTTTGCTGCTCTGTCATTTTTCCTGAAACTGGCAGACAAGAAGCATTGATTAAGTACCTATTTTGTGCCAGGCACTTTGCTGAGTGTCAGCTTGATGGGAGGAGCTGGTTATTGTAATAAGCCTTGACTGAAAAGTCACAAGATTTGGACATACTACTAATTAGCTATGTGACTTCTAACATATCATTTCAAGTTGCCCAAATCTGTTTTCTCAAATATATAATTAAGGGATATGATTTCTAAGGTTCTTCTTAATTCAAAAATTTTAAGGAGGTAAAGGCACATCTTGCCTCTAACTAGCACCTATGAAGAGTATTGCCAATCAGAGCCATCTAGTTGACCAAATAAAGAAATTGTTTCTAAAGAAATAACATGGCTAGAAATATGGTGCAGAATCATTCACTCACAGACACACACACACAACATCATGACTCCTAGCCCGCCATTTCTCAAGTTAAAATTAGTACTGCACCTTTTACAGGAAGCCTTCCCTAACCCTTTTTCATTCCAGTGTTTTCTCTGATTTCCTGTTTATGTTGCATATAGCTTGCCTTGTACATATTTGCATAGTTTCTTCCTCACCAGACTGTAAGCTGTTTGGGGGTAAGGACTGTGTTTTGCCTCTTTTTGTATATCTTGCACTCAGCACAGTATCTGATACATAATAGACACTCAATAAATGATCATTTATTTGAATTGAATTGAATTATCACTGGCTGGATTTTAAATTCCCTCTCTCAAAGAGCTAGTATTCTACTAGGTACCTAAGCCATGATTAATATTTCATCTCTTGACATCACATTCCCCCATGCCTAAAATACACTATCTCTTCACTTCTGTTTTTGAGAATTCTCCTTTTCCTTCAGGCTTCAGCCCCAGTGCCACCTTCCCTGTGAAATCTTTTCTGTTCCTTCCAGTTATTTGTACTCTTTCCCTCTTCAAAATATTACATATCTTAATCAATATATCCAACAATTGAATATCAACTCCTTGAGGGCAAGTTTTTTTTCTATGTTTTTAATCTTTCTTTAATATTTCTTATGACTTGTCTAGAGTTGACATTCAACAAAGGCTTAGTGAATTTAATTAAATTGTTATTCCAATTCTGACAAGTAGTTTCAACTCCCTGACCTTTAGTTTCCTCTGTAAAACAGTTGATCAACCAGGTAACATTTATTATCTCTTTTTGCCTTATATAATTCATTTTCCTAATTGTAACTTGCATCATACTTTTTAATTAAGTAATAAGAAAGAAGAATGCACTGGGAGAAGGGGGAAAGCAAAGGAAGAATGAAGAAAATTATCTTACATAAGAAGCATCCAAAGAAGAGTTTTTACAGTGGAAAGGAAGATGAGGGGTAAATGACTCAAAAAATAATATACTTGGTTGTATATAAAAATCTATCTTATTCTAAAGGGAAGTAGAAGAGGAAGGGAATCAAAGTGAGGGGGAGGTGATAGAAGGAAAGGTGGACTTAAGGAGTCAGTGATCAGAAGCAAAACACATTTTTGAGAAGAGGAGATGGAGAGAAAAAGAGAAAGGAAGAGAGAGATAGATAGGTAGAAAGGCAGACAGAGATAGAGACAAAATCATAGATTTTATTTAATATTTTATTTTCCCCCAATTACATGTAAAACTATTTTTAACATTTTTTAAACTTTGAATTCAAGATTCTTTTCCTTCTTCCTTCCTCATTTTGCCCCCATCAAAGAATCACTTGTGAAGTTATGCAAAACATTTCCATAAAAGTCATATTGTGAAAGAAAACATAAATTCCTCTCCTCAAAAAAACAAAACAAAACAAAAAACAAAAAACAAGAACAAAAACAAAACCTTAAGAAAAATAAAGCAAAAAAAAATGTTTCAATCTATATTCAGATATAATCAATTCTTTCTCTGGATATGGATACCATTTTTTAATTATAAATCCTTTGGAGTAGTCTTAGATCATTGGGTTATTATCATTTATTACATTATTATCAAATATTTATAATCAACAAATGTTTATTAAATATTAGACTAAAAACAAATTAGAAATTAAATAAATAATACAAATAATTAAATAATCTAATTAAATATTTTCCATGTGCTAGTAAGTTAAGTGTTGCAAATGCAAAGAAAGAGGAAAAAGTTATCCTTTCCCTTAAATACATCATGTTCTCTTGAGGAGACAACATGCAAATAAGATATATACAGAGTAGATGAAAGGTAATCTCAGAGGAAGGCACTAGCAGTGGAAGTGGAGGATCTCAGAAAGCTTCTTGCAGACAGCAGGAATGATTTTGATTTGAATTTGAAGAGTCTTGAAGAAATTCAGGGATGATAGAAGGAGGAAGTGAAGAGAGAAATTATTTCAGACCTGCCTGGGAAACAAGTAGCCAGTGAAAAGGTACAGAGGAGCAGCAGGAAGAAGTGCAGGAAAACCCTCAACTCCTTCACACAGATCTAGAAAATGAATTACACCGAGTCTTGATTGGGAAATCCAAAAGAAAAACAATTAGGTTGAGTCATTTTTTTTTTTTGTAGAAGATAGGGAAGTTTGCAGTTCTAGAACCTGGGGCAGTTTATAGCTAGTAATGGTCACACAGAGCATTTTAGCATAGGGAGATGTTATAAACTGGGCCAGAAAAGGTTCTCCATCAGGAGGGAGGGCTCTAACCTTGGGTAGGGTGAAGGAGTACTGCCATCTGACCATGTTTCACCTTAATCAGTCTGTGGATTATACTGCCTTTCATGAATATCCCACTCCTCATTTCCACTTTTTACTTGTTTCTCTGAGCAATAACATTGCTTCAGCCCAGGGTGAAAGGGTATGTCAGTCTTTGGTGCTATACACCCAATTATATTATTTATTTATTTTGCTGAGGCAATTGGGGTTAAGTGACTTGCCCAGGGTCACACAGCTAGGCAGTGTTAAGTGTCTGAAGTCAGATTTTAACTCAGGTCTTCCTGATTTTAGGGCTGGTGCTCTATGCACTGTGCCATCTAGCTGCCCCAAGTATATTATTTTTTGAGTCAATTCCCCCAATCTTCCTTTTCATTGTAAAAATTCTTCCTTGGGTGCGTCTATGTAAAATAATTTTCTTCATTCTTCCTTTCCTTTTTCCTTTATCCCAATGTATCCTTATTTCTTATTACTTAATTAAAAAGTATGATGTAAGTTACAATTAGGAAAAATTAATTATATAAAGCAAAAGAGATAATAAATGTTACTTTTTCTTTTCTTTTTTTTTCTAATCAAATAAATAAAAAATTTCTCTATTTTGTTGGGTTTTTTTTCATAAAACCAGTTCAGTTTTATTTATTAGTTCAAGGGTTTTCTTAGTTTCAATTTTATTTATCTCTCCTTTGAGTTTCAGAATTTCTAATTTGTTATTTAATTGGAGGGTTTTAATTTTTTCTTTTTCTAGCTTTTTTAGTTGCATGTCCAATTCATTGATATCCTCTTTCTCCATTTTATTCATGTAACTATATAGAGATATAACATTTCCCCTAAGAACTGCTTTGGCTGTATCTCATAGGTTTTGTATGCTGTCTCATTATTGTCATTTTCTTCGATGAAATTATGGATTGTTTCTGTGATTTGTTGTTAGACCCACTCATTTTTTAGAATTAGATTATTTAATTTCTAATAGGTTTTTAGTCCATTTTTTCTGGCCCTTTATTGAATATAATTTTTATTGCATTGTAACCTGAAAAGGAAACATTTACTATTTCTTCCTTTCCACATTTGATTGTGCAGTTTTTAATGCCTTAATTCATGGTCAGTTTTTGTGTAGGTGCCATGTACTGCTGAGAAAAAGGTGTATTTCTTTCTGTCTCTATTCATTTTCTCCAGAGATTTATCATATCTAGTTTTTCTAGGACCCTATTAACCTCACTTATTTCTTTCTTGTTTATTTTGTGATTAGATTTGTCTGAGTCTGAGAGGGGAAGGTTGAGGTTCCCCACTAATTTAGTTTTACTGCTTATTTCTTCCTAAAACTGGCTTAATATATTTTCTAGGAATTTATTTGTTCTCCCACTTGGTGCATATACACTTAATATTATTACTATTTCATTATTTAAGGAACTCTTTTTCAAGATGTACTTTACTTCCTTATCTCTTTTAATTAGATCTATTTTTACTTTTGCTTTATCTGAGATTAGAATTGCTACCCCCTTTTTTTTCTTACTTCAGCTGAGGCATAATAAATTCTGTTCTATCCTTTTACCTTTACTCTGTATGTGTCTCTCTGTGTCAAATGAGCTTCTTGTAAACAACATATTGTAGGATTCTGTTTTTTAATACACTCTGCTATTTCTGTTTTATGGGAGAATTCTTCCCCTTCACATTCACAGTTATGATTACCAGTTCTGTATTTCTCACCATCCTATTTTCTCCCCTGTATATACTTTTGTTCTCTTTCCATCCTGTCCTTAGTCTTTTTTTGATCCATCCTGCCTACCACCTTATCTTCTATCACCCTCTCTCCTTCTCTTACCTTTTTTCTCTAGTGTTACTATCCTCCCTTCTATCCAGTTCTTCTCTTTTCTTTCTTCCTTTTTCTCCTACTTCTTTATAGGATAAGTTTCTTTCTTGAAGTTTTTCCAATCTATCTTGAACTGGAGAGTGGTTTCATTCTGTCAGACTCTGTTCAGAGGCTTGGTTTCATGTGGTTTTTGAGGCAAACTGAGAGAGCTCTAACAGTGTTCTGGCTTCACTCAGACATCTTGGCTTCAACCCCAGAACTCCATAGGACTTCTTTGACCAAAATACCCTTCCATGGGCATCATTCTCTTATATATATATTAACTTCTCTGTTTAAAATGGAAGTCCATTGTAAGCAGGAATCACACAATGTTTGTTTCTCTTTTTGACTCTCTTTACAGTTTAGCACTCTGTCTGACACAGAACAAATGCTTAATAAATGTTTTTTAAATTCATTTATTCATTGAAAACTGGATTTCTCAAACTTTGTGTCCCCTGTCTAATATTTTCAATGATAACCCTCCCCCCAGCTGTTAAAAAGCAGGCTACCAAAGTCAGTACAATTCCCTTTTTCTGTTTAGATTGAACACTCAGCTGTTGTGAGATGCAGTGCAGAAGCACAGTCCCTAATGATATTCAAATTGGGTTATCACTCTATTCTAGTAGAGAATGTTCTTCATTTGGTGGCTGTAGAAATTTCTGCTCAGAGCTTAGGGTGAATCTTGTAAAACAAATAAATTCCATAGCAAAAAGCTTTGGCATTTCCCTTAGTCTGGTATAATGACAGATGAACTCCAGATCCTGGCAAAGCATCCCCAACTGTTCTTCCCCCCAGACTACCCAGTGTATTCCTGCTCACCTCCTTCTTCCATGTCAACGATTCTAGGATAGAATTTGTTCCATAATTGCTGAGATTATGCTCCTTGCCTCTCTTTAGCAAATGCCATCTGGGAATTTCCACTTTGGGCTTGAAGGTATTTTGCTTCCTTCAAAAGAAGTTTAGTAGGGCAGCCATATTTTCTTTGGAAGGACCAAATACCTCTGATGTGGCAGTCTCATTATAGGATCATAGATGCAGATATAGAAAGGAGTTTAGAAGTCATTTTGTCCAACTTCTTTATTTTATAGATGAGGTGATGAAGGAAGGAAATTTGCCTGGGGTTACATGAGTAGGTAGTATCAGAAGTGGGATTTAGATTCACTTCCTCTTACTCTAGAAGCAACACTCTGTCCATTCCCACATCTGCAGCTACCCCTTTGAATGGGTCCATAACCCTTTCTTCCTTCCCTTTCCCATATGTGCAAACCAACAAGCCCACAAATGCTAATGAATCTAGTAAATGATATAGAAGTTTATGCATATGAATTAACCAAAATCATATTTTACAATAATTTCTAAGCAGAATCCTGGAATTAATCCTGTAGGTTTGAACTCTCAACAAAGTAAGGAAATCCATTAATCATCTTTAGTCCTGCTGAGCCAATCTGTGACTCATCCCTCACATTCTCAGTAGCCACCCAACAATCTGAAGCTTGCAGATTTCAGATCTCCAGAAACAAGGATTACTTCATAGTTTAACTCCAAATTCTGGTCTAGACCTTAGTTTTTTCAACTGTGGTTCATGGCCCCATATGGGGTCTTGTAATTGAACATGGAGGTGGCAAAATTATGATTTGTTATTAGAAAATGTTTGATTTGTATATCTATTTTATATATCTATATACTCAGGGTTCCAAAAATTTCTTGGGTGAAAAGGAGTTGCTAGTGGAAAAAGTTGAAGAAGCCCTTGTCTAGACCACTCCCATCCAAATGGATCTGGACTTTTTCTAAATAGGAACCACCAAGGACCATATCATTTGATTACATTTAGAGATAAACCCATTTAGGTATAAACCAACTCAAACTAGAGCAGCAGAGGGAATGAGATGCACAACATACAATTTGGAGCTGGGAAGACGTGGATTTAAATCTTACCTCAGGCATTTATTAGTTTCCCTCCACTACTCAGTGATCTAGTGAGACTGACCTCCTTGCAATTCCTCAAACACCCCCTCTCCCAAATCTAAGCTTTTTTTCTGGCTATCCCTTTTACCTAGAACATTTTCCCTTTTTCAACTCTGTCTCTTGGCTTCCCTGACTTTCTTTAAATCTCATTTCAAATCCCATCTTCTTATAAAAGGCTTTCCTAGTCCTCCTTAATCTCAGTGCCTTCCTTCTGCAGATTATTTCAAGGTTGTTGGCAAATAATTGCTCTCATATTCTCTCACCATTAGATTGTAAGATTGTTGACAGCAGGGAATGATTTTTTTTCTTTCTTTGTATTCTCAACTTAGAGGACAGTATATGGCATATAGTAAATACTTAATGTTTGTTGACTCACCAAATAGTTTTGCGAATGTAGGCAAGTCACTTAATCTCTCTGAATCTCAGTTTCCTCATCTGTAAAAAGAAACAGTTGGATCAGATGGCCCCTAATATCCCTTATAACTCTATATAGATGATACTATGACATATGAGCAACACTTAGTTCAGTCATGCTGATAGCCTTTGCCATCATCATCATTCAGGAGCCTGATCAACAGGAATTCACAAATTCTGGGCTTACCTGTCCCCTAAGTGACTTGTTTTAGATTCTTGCTGCTTTCTTATTTCAGTTCAGCCCTTCCCACAAAAGTCCTGAAGTCTGTAAATTTCTATGCTAACTTAAAGTAGAAAGAAAATAGGTGGAATACATTTTTCTGGCAGGATCATAAGGGGAAATGGGCTAGTAAAAAAATGTTTGGACCAGAACAATATGGACATATAATGGTCAGGATCAGACATAGGATGAAGTAGTTGCTGAGATGATATGATGGGAGGCGAGTTCCTAGCCACTGAAGGATTTGGGGTTTCAGATTTATAATCAAGAAATCTGGGTTCAGATCCTGGCTCTGCTACTTACTTATTAAATGAATGACTTTGGACTTCTTGAACTAAACCCCCAAAATAATGCCTGGGGTAAATAATACTAAATATTCCTTCAAATCAACCATAAAGGATAGATACCCCAAACACTGGACCCATTGTAAAGGGAGATCCCAGAACACTATAAGATTTCTGCTAAGGAGAAGTGGGGTGCAGAGTGCCAAGAACTCATCCAGTATTTATTTCTATTTAGTAGTCTATTTGTATTCTGAGAAAAAGCACTAGTATCCCTGCTTTGGTTATGGATCATAACTTCAGAGACCTAGAACAAGAAAGGATCTTAGGGTCTCATCCTATCATAGACAAGGAGGCTGAGTCTAAGAAGATAAATGATTTATCCCAGATATTTAACTTTGCTTTTTTGAATCTCAGTTTTTTCAAACTGCAAAATTAAGGACCAGACAATATGATAATCTCTTCTAGCTCTGAGACTTATGATGATGATCACATAAAAATTTCTCTATCTTATTAAAACAAATTCCCCAAAGCTTTCCATGGGATCAAAAACTTCACTATTTAAGAATCATTCATTTGAGTTTTGAAGGCTTTTAGGCCATAGGAAATCAGAGGCTTAGGAGATTTTAAGAGGAGATATGAGAGGGTGCAAAAGATGAATTTCACCAAAAGAACCACTTTGCATAATATTGGAGTGGGGGTTGGAGTTGGGGGTGTGATTCAAGAGGTAGGGTAAAGCAAACTCACCCAAGAGTCCATTTCAATTTTTTATCCTGCTTAGATGGAGGGTTATTTCCTTTCAAGACCTTGTGGAGCAGTCTGCCCATCTGAATTTGAAATGAATTCAATTTAGCCTTGTGTAATTGCTTATTTGATTCCTGACTATGACATAAAGTTAGGAAGCAAATTGACATCCTGTCATTTATGTTCCAATGAACTGAATTCAGGGCAATTGTCTTCCAGGTACATATGGGATGGTTAGAGCCACTTGGTCTTCCAAAGAGAAATTAGCGAATAAAATTTGTTGAAAAATTTATTATCCACACCATAGCACCCTTTCAGACAGTTCTGAAACTGATTAATAAAGTGAGTAATCAAGGGTGTCCCAGGGCATCTTTTCCTAGGTGTGTGTATATATATTCACATCAGAGAACTGAGAACTATATCTGGCACTAGAAATGCAGGTATTTTCTGTCTGTCCTTGAGGTTAGTCAAAGATCATTTACACTCAAGCTGAGTTTTCATTTTACATCAAACCAAGCAGGTAATCTAAAAGCATCCCTTTCGAGATGGTATTGCTCATTTCCCCTCCAGTTCCAAAGGAACTTCATCTGCTCCAACTCACAACAATCACTATCAGAGTCATAACTTGAATGAGGCTATTGGGACTTTGTGCTAACATTCAGATGACAAAGTTCCTCCCCAAGAGGACTTACTTATTTTTTCTCAAGGTGGTAAGAAGAGCATATTCCTACAGTTCACAGAACCCATCCTTCCAGTGATCTTCCTTCTTCCTCAGTTTTTTCAGATTCTTGGTGCTCTCATATTTCAGACCAGTTCTTCCCACATGAACTGTGAAGTCTGCAGATTTCTGTGTCAACTAAAAGTAGAGGCAAAGTAGGTGAAATACAATTTCCTAATTCTCCACTCACTTATATAATGCAGAATAACTCATTTCACTTGCCCAGTCCCATTCTCAGGATCCTTTCATCATACCAACCTTTACTTAATGGTCTGACTTTCTTACCCCACCAAATTTTGTGGGGATGAAGGTAGGTCTCTGGGAAGGTTTCCCTTTCCACCTCCATCACAGGACCATCTTCTTTATTGCTATACTATGAACCAATCCAGGCCAGGAATTTCTAATACTCATCACTCAGTCAGCTTTCTACAATCTTGGTCAAACTCATTTAGGATGGACTTTTGTCAGGCTGAAGAGGGAATACAGGCAACTAAGTCTCTAATAACAAACTTTCTCCATTTTCAGCATCCTTTTTTTTTTTTTGCTGCAGGTACTACAGGACTGTTTTCACATTTTCTATAGATCTTCTGTTTCATTTATCATATATTTGCTTTACCTTTTTAACTACCACCGATCTAGCACTGATTGCTCCAATCTTGTATTTCTTTCTTTCTTCCTTATCTCAATACCTGGTTCTCCTGATTTTTGTTTGCCTATTTAGCCTCTGACTTTAGTTCTTCCTAGGTATGTCCCGTGCCCTTTACTGGTCTCCTGTAATTACTGCTACCAACAAAACCCAAGTTTCCCTGTGGTTTTTCAAATGATGCAGTCTCTATCTTGTGGTAGGGTGGAGGCATTGTCTTGGGAAGGAAAGGACATCCAGGGAATTGACAAGATGCTCAGAAAAAAGTTAAAAGGTTGGGGAGAGTACTACTATGTTATTGACAAAACAATCAGATCAATTTGAGCTTAAACAGGAAGATTATCTGCAAACATCAAGGAAGCATGTTGTACTATGTATTTTGGTTAGTGTTCAGCTGGAGGGCAATACTGCAACTGGTGAGAAAAAAATAACTGTCAATGACACATTCAGATAACTCAGCAGGGGACAAAAGCCATGGTTTCTATATCTTAAATAGGCTGTAGTCCCTTCCTTCCACTCCAGTGGTTCTATATTTCCTCCAGAGGAAAATATAAACTCCTTTTTTTTAGGGTTTAAAGCCCTAGATAACCTAGCCCAACTCTATATTTCCCTTTTCACTGGATATTACTCTTCCTTTTGCATTTTGAAATCCAGACAAATCTGCCTTCTCTTTCTCACTCATGACATCCTACCTCTTATTTTAAATATATATACATATGTACATATAAAAACATATATATTTAATTCATAGTTTATGGAATAAAATAAGCATTTCCATAATAAAGTACAATAAAATGATTGTAAATGAAACCACAACTCTATTATGCACAACTTGCTATTAGTCTTAAAAATATGTAAAGTTATGTAAAGTTCTTTTTTTTGCCTTTCTCTTCCCCCCACCTTAGGGATGGCTAGATAGAAGTATGTATGTATATATATATATGCATATATATATATAGAAGTATGTATAGGATGATTTTATGTATATATGTATATATATAAGCATACACCTAAATATAAAAATACATGTATGTATACATATATACATAAAATCATCCTATACATACTTCTATTTATTAGTTCTTTCTCTGGATACAGATAGCATCTTCTTTCACAGATCCTTTATTTTTAGTTTAGGTATTTATAATAGAAAAAATAACTTAATTGCTTCAAGTCTTTCTTAAAACAATATTGCTCTTACTGTAAACAATGTTCTTTTGGTTCTGCTCACTTTGCTCTTTGTTATTTCATGTAAGCCTATCTTCATTTTCCTAAGGTCACTGAGCTCATCATTTCTTACAGCACAGTAATATTCATCACAATCATATCACACCTCCTATCTTTGTGTCTTTTCACTGACCATACTTCATGCCTGAAATGCATTCCCTTCCTCCCTTCGAGTTTCTCTGTTCTCCAAAGATGCAGTTTGAGCACCATCTTTTTCAAGAAACTTTTCCTGAATCTCTCAATTACTAGCATGCCTTCTCTCAAACTACCTTGATTTAACTACTTTGTGTGTGTTTCTTTTATATTTATGTTGAACATATTACATATGCATTTTTGTCTCCCACAATGGAATATAAGTTTTATTGCAAGTAGGAATGGCTTCATTCTTGTTAAATCCTATCATCTAGCATAATGCCAGACATAGAAGGTGTTTAAGGTGCTTGCTGCTTAAGAACCACAACTGACTGTCAAAATAAGAAAACTCCCTTGGAAGTAGAATTTGTTCGTGAGGAAGTAGGAACTGTGATTTCATTGGCACAGGGAATACTTAGATAGGAAAATCCCTCTACCAATGTAAGTCTGAAACATAGATTTAAAGTTGCCTAGAGCATGGAGAGATTAAGTGAGCTCAGGCTTATACAGTCTGTTCATGATGGAGGTGGGACTTTGAATGCAGATCTTCCTGGTTTAGAAACCAGCTCTCCCAGGATCTTCTTCTTGGGATGTATCAATTAAAAAAGAACCTTTAGGCTGTCTTGCTTTACTTTGGAGACTAAGTGATGTCCATCAAAAGAGGCAGGAAAGGAAGCCAACATTTAGGGCAGTCAGAGCTAACTCTGGGAACCCATCACAGCACACAAACAACTCTATCTCATTTGCATGGGGTTTTCACAGGCCAGCAGTCATTCAGGTTGCAATCTCAATAAATCAGAAAGCAGAGGTACCACTTCCCAAGGACTCTAGGTACAAACCTGGGAAACAAAAAGCCCTGAAGAGGCTCCTGAATGTCAAACTTGCAGCAACCACAGGTGACTGGTCAGAACTATTAAGGGTCTTTGCCTTTCCACACTACTCTTGCCATATTTGAATCTTCCTTCCGCAAAGTTATCTCCTTTCCCTTCTTTACTCCTAACATTCCCTTGAGGCCAAATTAAGGCCAGTAAAATTGGTCAATGCAATCTGGAAACTTGCTTGGAAACAATTTGCTTTTAGGGCTCAGGCAATTTGGCTTGGTTATTTCCTTCCCATGTAATCCTAATTCTAAGGAAGTTTGAAACTTCTAAATTCAGGTTTTCTCACTCCAAATTCAGTGCTGTTTCTATTATAGTACATTATTTCTACCCGTAGTCATCCTGACAACCTATTACATAATAATGAGAGATAATTACTACTAGCATACAAACATCACATGTCATGGCTTCTGTTATTAGAGATGTTTTCAGAATCTCAATGAACAAAAACTATTCTTTATAAGACTCAGGATATAATACAACAGGACTCTTTGACAAAGTTAGTATTAATTTTATATTGGTGTGCATATACAGATTCACACTTGTATATATTTCATTCAAATAAAAAAACATTTCTGACATGTGCCAGGCACTGTGCTAAGTGCTGGTGATACAAAAAGGAGCAAAAGTCATTACCTGCTCTCCAAGAATTGATAAGTTATTGGGGGGAGACTACATGCATACAAAAATACACAATGTCACATACATACAGGACAAAAAGGAAATAATTAACAGAGAAGGCACTGAAATTAAAAGGAGTTGGGAAGGATTTTAGTTGGGGCTTAAAGAAAGCCAGGAAGGTGAGTAGAATGGAGGAGAGAGAAAATTCAAGGTCTGGAGGAGAGCCAGAGAAAATGCCTGGAGCAGGGAGATGGAGAGTCTTATTTTTGGAATAGCCAGGAGGCCAGTGTCGCTGTATGGAAGAGAATGGGTCAGTGAGCAAGGTATAAGAATTCTGGAAAGGTGGGAAGGGACTAGTTAGGAAGGGCTTTGAATATCAAACAGAGCATTTTGTATTTGCTCTTGGAGGCATTAGGGAACCACTGATGTTTATTGAGTTGGGGTGGAATGACATGTCCAAATTTGCAATTTGGGAACATTGCTTTAGTGACATCGCTTTAGTGACTGAATGAAGAGTGGATCGATGGGGAGAGATTTGAGTCGGGCTGACACACCAGTGGACTATTGTAGTAATCCAGGCATTAGTTGATGAGGGGGTACACATGTGTGTGTGTGGAGATACCATGATATGAGTAGTAACAGAAGAGCCACAGTGCTAAGGAAAAAGGAATCCATCTATTACACATATTTCTTTATCACTTGGTTTGCCAGCATTCAGTTCTTAAATCCAGAAAAAAAAGTCTCAAAACTGCTTTAATATCTACTCTACCTCAGTGGATGATTCTGTGTCAGCAGCTCTGTGGTTGTGGTATTTTCTTCTGGACAGAAGACTGTCTCCAGGTCCTCAGATGTTGGGATTCAGCCACCACCACATAGAGTATGGGGCAACTGGCTAGGTGAATATCGTTACCACAGACTATTTTTGTCTTGGTAGAAAACAAAGCCAACCCACAGGAACCCACAGAAAGATGAGAAGTCCTGAAGATATTCTGAATCATGGCCTTTTTATGGAACCAGCATTCTCATGGACTCATATTCCAACAGCTTCATCAACTTCTGTAGATTCTCAGAGATTGGATCGAGGACTGGCGATTAGCATTAGAATCTCATAGGATTTCAGAGTTAAAAGAGACACCAGAGGTCTTTTAGTTTAATCCAAAGCTGAACAAAAATCCTTTCTATAACATACCTGACAGATGGCCAACCAGTTTTTGCTTGAAGCTCTTCAATGTGGGAGAATCAAGTATTTTTTTGTGATTGCCCATTCCAATTTTGTGGAATTCTCCTCCCTGATATCAAGACTAAATTTAGGATTAATTGTTCCTAGTTCTGCCCTCTGAGGCAAGGCATACAAGACTAATCACTCTTTCCTGTTGCAATTTTTCAAATATCCAAAAATTGCTATGATAATCTTCTTGAGACTTCTCTTCTCCAGACTAAGCATACTCATTTTCATCCACCATTTCTCATATGGCATGGAATCGAGGCCCTTCACTATAGTAATTGTTCTCCTCTGGATAATTTTTACCTTATTGGTGTCTCTGCTAATATAACAAATTACTGCTGTCCAGAGGGGCTGGGGCTTCCACTAAGAAGCCCTAATTCTGGATTTATCCATGTTGTTGCTATTCATTATTTCAGATGTCTCCAACTCTTCATAACCTCATTTGAAATTTTCTTGGCAAAGGTCCTGGAGTAGTTTCCCATTTCCTTCTCCAACTCATTTTACAGAGGAGGAAACTAAGACAAACAGCATTAAGTGATTTGCTCAGGATCACATAGTGTCTGAGTTCAAATTTGAACTCAGGTCTTCCTGACTCTAGTTTGGCACTCCATCCACTACACCATCCAGCTACCTCAACCCTATTAACAAGGCCTGTCGATTTTGCTTTCCTAATATTTTTCTTGGAAGAGTGTGGCGTCTAAATAGAGACTTTTGTTCTTAAGGCCCCTGACTTTCTTGCCTGGAGCCCTCTGGAAAATAGTGTAAAACATAAGTTTGGTTCATATCTAGGATCTCCCTGAAATCAATGGTATAAAGATATTGGTCTATGTATTGGAATATTGCTTTAAGAACAAATTTGAGTAAAGAAGTCATTTTGACTATTCTGAATACAAATTAAAAATTAATTACAAAGGGCATATGAAGGAAGATTCTATCTGCATCCAGAGAAAGAACTGATAAATAGAAGAATGGGGGGGAGGGGAAGGAAGTAACTCAATGCACAAGTTAAATTATATACTGCACAGCTATTTTTTCTCTCCACTACAAAAAAAGCTTAATACACAAAGACATATATGTACATTGACAAATATTTAAAACAAATTAAAGTAATCTATAACTACTACTATACTCTCCTGAGAGGTTAATATTTAAAAATGGCATTTAGAGGGAAAAGGACCCACTTGTGCAAGTTTGTAGCATCTCTTTCTGTGGTGACAAAGAACTGGGAAATGAGTGGATGACCATCAATTGAAGAATGGCTGAATAAGCTATGGTATATGAATGTAATGAGATATTATTGTTCTATAAAAAATGATGAAAAGTTGATTTTTAGAAAGGCCTGGAAAGATTTACATGAACTGAGGCTGAGTGAAGTAAATGGAAGCAGGAAAACAATATATATAACAACAAGAAAATTGTTTGATGATCATGATAGACATGGTTCTTCTCAGCAATTTAGTGATCCAAGTCAATTCCAATAAACTTTGGATGGAAAAAGCCATCAGCTTCTAGATAGAGAGAAGTATGGAGAATGAATTGCATCAATGCATACTCTTTTTATCTTTTTTGTGTTTTTTTCTTTGTTTTGATTTTTTTTCACCTCCAACATAACTCATATGGAAATATGCAAAAATTGAATGTACATGTAACCTAAATTAAATAAATAAATACATTTTTTCAAATGGTATTTTACCTTCATCTTGGCTTTGCACTATCTGAACAACTTCTTGAAAGTCCATGGTCTATTGGTCAGTTAGGCCAAGACTTGTTTTTTGTTGTTGTTGTTGTTGTTGTTTTGTTGTTATTGTTAGTCATTTTCTTGAAGAAGGTTATAAGTTATAGAACATTATTTCTGCTTTCATTTATATCCAGCTGAGAACTTAGCACCTTCTAACTTCTCAAAATCTTGAACTTGCCTCCAAGGCTGCTGGTAACCAACTCAGGGTTATATCTGGTCATCTGCTCAAGGAAAGAAATACACAGTCAAAAAGATGACCAGCATCATGAAATCACAAACTGAATTTACCAGGATGTATAGTTGTAAACTATACATGTAAACTTTTATGGAATAGCAGCTGCCATAGGTGTCATGGGGAAAGGTGCCATCTCTTCTCTCCACATGAAACCCAAGAAAGAGCAAGAATGCCATTCCCCAATTGATGAGCATCCAATCATTTTCCAGTTCTTTGCCACCACAAAAAAGATGGTACAAACTTGCATATATGGGTCCTTTCCCTCTAAAATGCCATTTTTAATGTTTTGAGTATTAACTTCCCAGGAGAGTATAATAGGAGTTATAAGTTGCTTTGTGATATTTTCAGCATTTGTCAATTATGTTTTAATTTTTTTTTGTAATGGAGGAAAAAAATAGCTATGTGGTATCTAATCTAACTTGTGCCTTGAGTTACTTCCTTTCCCTCTTCCCCATTCTTCTTTTTATCATTTCTTTCTCTGGATGCAGATAGCATCTTCCTTCATATGTCCTTTTATAATTAATTTGGGTATTTATAATAGTCAAAATGGCTTATTCACTCAAAGTTGTTCTTGAAACAATATTCCTGTTACTATATACATAGACCACAAGAGAGTCTCATAGAGACACTCCTTACCTTTAGCAAAGAGGAAAAGAAAGCAGAAGTTGTCTCTCCTTTTGGTCTAAAAGAAAGCCAAGGTCTCTTCCTACCTCAAGGGCCATCTCCAGTTGTGCTGATTTATATCTGGCTACTGGACGCAGATGACTCTGGAAGAGAAAGTAAGGCAGGTGACCTTGCACAGGGTCATAGGATCACCTCCCTGATGTCATGGTCCTCTTCGTCTAGTGGCCTCACACATTAAATGTGCACTAGCTGCATGACCCTGGAAAAGTTATGTAATCCCAAATGCCTATTACATATTTTGAAGAAAAGATACCTTTAGTATTGTGGGGTTTTGGGGGAGGTAAGGGTAGGATGGTAATGATTATCCTCACTATTTGTTAATCATTTGCTTGTAGTAAAACTTGGATTGGTGAAATTAAATTGTGAAGAACTGTTTTAAAATGATATGTCATTTAGGATAGATTAGATCCCTTCCTATAGCTTTGTATTTGGCTTATATTAGTTTATGTTATGAAATGATGAAGTGGATAATGTTTACTGAACTGGGAAAAGCTCATTTAACATTTTTATTTTAAATGTTTGCTTTAAAATTGTTTAACTTTAGAAAGTATTTAGTACTTCAAAATAAAATGAATTATGTTCTATGAAAAAAAGTGATCCTCTTCTATGGAACATGCTCTTAGAGTCCATTGAAGATGGAGGGAAGATAGTTCATGATTATCCTATCACATTAAGCTGGGAGTACCCAGAATTAGACACAATACTTCAGATGTAGTCTAATCTGGACTGAGTGCAGCAGAAATATTACCTTATTCCTTGATGCTATACCTTTCTAGGCAGCCCAAGATTGCATTGTTTAGTATTAGTTTTTAAGGAGACTTTCAACTAATATCCATTATACCACTTTAAAGAAAATACCTTTTTATCTCCAGATTCAATAATCATGGTAAATCTTAAATTTATCTATCCAGCCTTCTGCCTTTCAGTGTCAATGGTTATCTGGGAAAAGATACGTGATGATGCATCATTCTAGGCTGACTTTTTATAAATTAGCAAACCTTATTACCTAAAATTCTGTCCTTTTTACCTGTTCTAAATTAATACAAATTTTAGTCACAACAGTTCCAAACTGTGGCATTTTCATCACTGAATCAGAAAGCTAACTTGATCTATTTGAAAGAGCATTGGATGGGTGGGTATAGAAGACCACGTCTGTAATCCCTGCTATTGGGGATTTATGAATCATCAGTGTAGAGATGATGAGATCGCCAAGAGAAGTAGTGAATTAAGTAGAAAAGTAAGAAGAGAGCACAGGATAGGCCCCTGAGGGATACCTATGGTTGGAGGGTGTGGTCTGGATGGGAGTCCAGCAAAAGGAACTGAAAAGGAGTGGTCAGATACAAAGGCTGAGAACTAGGAGAGGATGGTGTTTTGAAAACCTAGAGAAAAGGATTATCAAGAAAGTGAGAGATCAACAGTGTCAAAAGCTGTAGGGAGGTCAAGGAGAATGAGGAGTGAGAAAAGGCCACTGGATTTGGCAATGAAGAGATTATTTGGTAATTTTGGAAAGAGCAATTTCCATATTTGGAAGCTAGATTGTAAGGGGTTGAAGAAGGAATGAGAAGAGAGAAACTGAAAGCATCTATTTTAGATGGCTTTTTGCAAGAGTTTAGCTACAAAGCACAGAAGAGATATAGGATGACAGTTAGTTGGGATGGAAGAATCAAGTGAAATTTTTTTTCAGGATAGGGGATGCATGTTTATAGGCAATAAAAAATGAACTAGGAGAAGTTACGTGATTTCACACAAGTCACTTTGCTGTGAAACAAGGAGGTTGACCTTTAAGGTACCTTCCTTCTTAAAAGTTCTGCCTACACATCTAAAAACTGATACAAAGCCAATATATGGAGGTGAATTAATTCTTCCTAGGTATGATTCCTAGACTTTTAGGCAATATCTATTCAAAAAAAGCTCAGTCCAATGATTAGGTCTCCTTATAGCACACATCTATTTCACTGGAATTTTTCCTAATAAAAATGTTTCTCTTAAGATGATATTCCTTATATTCTATTCTATATTACTCGATTCTATTTTATATTCTAATATATTCTATTATCTATTAGCAATATAGTTATAATAAAAAGAAACCTAAGCTTGAAATACAGAATACATATTTTTGTTACAACTTAGCTGTTATTACATCTGTTTCTTTGGGCATTTGCTTTTTTATATTATGAAGGAAAGTAGTAATCCATTTTCCACCTTTAGAAAAGCTGTATCCAGAAATAATAACCTGTGTCAACAGTCCACACCTAGGAATAAACAAATTAACTAGCTAACAGGACTGAGGTGGTAGGGGAAAGGGTGGGACTTGCTTGTATAAAGAGTCTCCTTTATGTTTGTCTGAAGCCAGGTTTTTTTTTTTTTTAACCTAACCAAGTCAATGATTTCATTGGTATAAGGAACACCCAGCAAGGAAACTCCCTTTACCGATGATGGTTGCCAACAGATTTGTAATTTATGGTCTTATGGAGTTTCTGGAGGCACTGAAGCATTACTTGCCCAGTACCATATACTCAGTATTGGTCAAAATGGGATCTGAAATCAGCTTTTTCCTTCTGAGGACAGTTCTTGGTAAACAACTCCTTTGTGCCTCTAATCATCTATTTCGTTTAATGATTTTAATATGTTCATTACTGCTAGCTTCCCTCCCCTATTTTATTCTTTAAAAATAAAAAAGTGAAAAGATAGAGGGTTTTTTTTTTCATGATTCCTGTTCTGTTGGTCCTGACCTAGTTTTAGTTGATTCACAGAGCACAAGCACTATTACCTGCCATATATTATGTCAATTAGTCTTAATTTCTCTTAAGCACGGTGATTTTTGACCTATGCACACTATGTCCTTTTAAGTTACCTCCCTAATTTGTGTGGTTACCACATCATTGTAGAATTCAGCCTTGGGCCCAGCACAAGAGTTCACATTCTATTCTAATTAAGATAGAGGTCTGTTGCAGTGTCTGAGAGCAGGCCTCAGAGTCAGGAAGTTTCAAGTCCCACCTGAGACGCATATTGATTCTGTAATTGTAGCTACGTTACCTTACTTTTTAGTGGGCTAGGCAACTCTGTAAATCTTAAGTGGAAGAAAAGGGTTGGTTTGCCCAGGAATTTATGAATTTTATTTATAATATATATATTACATATATTATAAATTTGTAAACTAAATTTTGTAAAGAGTCTAAGCTCTCTCCCTAACTGTGGATTTAAGATGAATATATTCTTTATATTCTATTATCTATAAGCAACATAATACTCTAGTTAGAATAAGGGTTAAGGAAACTGAAACCCAAAGTATAGAATAAATATTTAAGCTAGCAGGAAAATAAAATCCTTAGACATATCTTCGAAAGAAGGTACAGGGAAGGAAAGGGTACATTGATACCATAAAAGAGAGAGAAGAAGCACTTTTCCTATCATCAGTGTGAAGGTACCTATATGGGATCATGGGGCTATGTCCAGCCATCAGGGATGTACCAGCAGCACTAAGGCCCTTAGTGTGCTGTCACTCCTCCAGGATGTTCAAGGGGGAGAGAAGGCTTTCCCAGTGTCTGGGAACCCCTGGATGCTGTAGCTGCCATTACTTCTTCCTTCTTTTGCTTTCCACTCATTTTCTCTCTCCTTCTTTCCCAGGATCTTTTAGTGCTTTGGTCATCCAGAAGTCCATTACCCCTCTGTGATCCTCCTTTATTTCTCTATTATTTACTCTAAGGGTGTTTTCTTCTCAGCACAGACCTTGTTAGGGTCAGGTAGATTTTCTTTTGGCACTCAAGTATTAGCCTCCCTTCCACTCCCTCATTATACACAATCAAAGAAAACAGATCTAGACTTTTTTTTTTTTACTCCTGTGGTAGCTTTGCTTACCATGACTCAGTAGACAACTTGTATCCCTGAGTCCCTATTTAGTAAAGGCAAGGAAGGCAAAAAAAGGTTACAATTTTAATTTTTAAAAGGATGTGTCTCTGGTTGCCAGTCCTTAAACTCCACCTCCTGCCCTTCATGGCACACTGCAGACAGTGGATGCAAGATCCAATTTGGAGGATGCTTTTTTTAGCCAAGAAGATAAGACTGAAAAGGTGTATTCTGGAGTGAAGTTGTGATTAAAAAGAGTCCTTTTCAAAGCCAGCATTTTAAAGTAAAGTTTAGTTCTCATTTTGAAACAAATAAACTAACTTTTATTTCTTTAGTTTGACAAATAAAAACAATATCCCTTTTTGACTGAGTTTTCAATGATTATTTGCTGTTTAAAAAAACCCTGGGTACATATCCTAATAAAAATGTGGTGTGCACACCTAGAAGAGCATTAGAAATTAATCAAAATATAAATTGATATCTATAGTAAAGAGTAGTAAAAAGGAATTGGGTCAAGCTTTTGATCAAAAAATGTTAGAATATGGCCTGTGATGAAAGTGTGCTGTCCATAGTTGCCACCCAAAAGGGATCTTTAAGAAGCAATATGATATGCAAAGCAATTCTGCTCATCAAGTAGGAAAGATTTCTGGTTCATCTGAGTCTAGGGAAATAAGTTTTTTTTTTCTGATGTCCGGTCTGGATTAGCATCTGTTTTTGACCCAAAGTCTCTAAACTTTACCACTATGAAGGAATGGAAATATTTATTAAACACTTACTATGTGCCAGGTTAAGGCAACTAGGTGGCAGTGCGGATAGCGTCTCCAGACCTGATGTCAGAGACTCATTTTCCTGAGTTCAAATCTGGTCTTAGACACTTACTAGCTCTGTGACCCTGGGCAGGTCACTTAACTCTGCCTCAGTTCCTCATCTGTTAAATGGATTGGAGAAGAAAATGGCAAAGAGCTCTAGCGTCTTTGCCAAGAAAAACTCAAATCAGGTGACAGAGTCATACACCACTGAAGTGACTGAACAACGTATTTCGGGTGCTAAGGGCTTCACAAACACCTCATGTGATCTTTGTAACAACCCTGGGAGGTAGGTGCTACTATCACCCCCATTTTATAGATAAGGCAGATAGAGGTAAAGTGATTTGCATATTTGGATTTGAATTTGAGTTTTTCTGAGTCTACGTCTAGCATCATATCCACTGAGCCACCAGCAATGCTAACATCAAAGAACTAGGACAGAAGCAAGAATAGCTGAAATTTGATTGATGTACCAGTGGACATATACTAAAGCTCAAACATCATATCCAAGGGAGTACACCAATTTATTATTATTTTTTTTATGATCCTAATCCATTTCTTGGTGGCTAGGATGGGAGATAAATAGATTAGAATGGGAGAAAGAGATGGTCTACTGACAACAGTGAGGAGGAATAGCTGATAGTCTCACAGTGAGGAAGGATAAGCAAAAATAAACATACGAACAAAAAGAAAAGCACCAAATATGATCATATAGAACCATTCAACACAGAGTTAAATAGTATAACTTACTTCTACAGATGTGAAAGGCATTACCATATGACAGCATAGTAAATATGATTTTCATAGTGCTGACCCTGAATTACCCAGAAAAGGTTAATAGTATACTGTGTTTGGGGAGGCAAACAAGTATGCAGTATATTGAAGAAATATTACCATCCTAAATAATTCAACATGTTTAAAAATGGTGTTTATATGAGTAGAGATTCTTCTGTTGGAGAAGTTTACCTGCTCAGAAGGTCATCTAAGTGGTAAAGCAGATAAAGCAACTGCACTTGGAAGCAGCAATACTCATCTTTCTGATTTCAAATCAGGAAGACTATGACTCTGGACAAATCACTTAAGCCTATTTGCCTTGGTTTCCTTATTTGTAAAATGAGCTAGAGAAGGAAACGGCAAACTCTAATATCTTTGCCAAGAAAACCCTAAATGAAGTTATCAAGATTAAAAAAATGATTGAAATGAGTAAAGAAGAATAACAAATTAGTTCTCCAGAATAATTCATTTCTTGATAATAAAATATTTACTATATAATCTGAATTCTTTAGAATAAGGGAGGTATACATTTTATTCCAAAATACCACTTCTTTGCCTGGATGACTATTATTTTGTGAGTATTCATAGTCTATTTGAGTGTTTTGTTTTTCCTTTGAATTCCTACAGACATAATTGTGTTTTATGTTCCTGGACAATGTTTCTGACAAAAGAAATAGCTCAATAAATATAAGCTTCTAGTTAAATTGGCTGTTGGAGAAGTGGGTTCCAGTCCTCATTATTGTCATTAACTCACTTGAGGTAGGTTATTTCATTGCATGGACCTCATAAATGAGGAGAGTCTAGCTGAGGGGATTAAGGCCTCTAGGAGTTTAAAATTTTATAATGCTAATCTTTATTTATGACCATATTCCAGAATATACTGCAGCTTTTATGTCCTGTCATGAAGGTCTCAGCTTCACCATGGGTACCTCTCTGACTTGTAGCCCCAATTTAAGTGATCTAGAAATATCTCAATCTGACAGTCCCAAAGGGAGCTCCTCTTGGCAACATATAGTTGCACTCACCTTGAAAAATGTTATTTGGACACACTAAAAACATATTAGCATTCACACTTCATTAAGAGTTTATGGAGTATTAATGCTTTCTGTGATGGAGAAGAGTCAGAACATTTCTTTGAGTTAAAAAGCATTTAAGTGCCTGTCATGTACTAGGTACTGTGGTGTTAGGAATACAAAAATAGGTAAAAATAATCACTCCTTTCAAGAAATGACTCTTCCTCTCACATATACATATATGCAAATATATTAATTATAGGTAGAGGTACTACATTGCACTAAGACTTTTTGTACACCTGGTAAATAGGCAGTGATCAATAATATTGGATAAATGGCTGGCTGTGAAGTCAGGACTACTTTAATCAATACCCTAGACAAGTCATTTAACTTTTTTTAGCCTCGGTTTCCCCATTTGGAACCCAGCTTATTAAACTGTGGGTTATAACCCTATAAGGAGTTTTATGAGGGAATGTGGGGGTGTACCTATTTTATATACCTGGGATCATGTAAAAATTTCTTGGGGAAAAAAGGGCTCATAAATAGCAAAAATTTAAGAAACCCTGATTTGTAACATAGGAGAGCCCTGAAAAACAGGGTTATTATAAGGGTCAAATGAATAAGAATAAAAATATATGTAAAGTGCATTGTAAACCTGAGATAAATATTACTTATTATATATCATATTTATTATTTAGTTATTGTATTTATTTTTACATTTGTTAAATATATTATATAAATATTAATTATTATAACTATTAAAACTACAAAGAGAATCCACCATTGTAATTCCTTTTTAAAAAATTAATAGCATGCTTTATTATGAAAATTTTTCATGTGTTTCCAAGGATAGATTTTTTTTAACATAAAAATTCAGAAGGTTCAATTAGGATCTTAAAAGAGGTCAAAAGATAGAATAAATGTGATTAGAGAATCAGTCCTATTAAGGCATCCAATAGTAGCAGATTCACTCAGCACCCTGGTAATTACATATCCCCAAAACATATTTCCACTCAAATAAAAATACAACCTTTCCTAAAGGAAAACTTGTCATAAAAATAATGTACACAGAATTAAGCAAAAAGATATAAATGTTGGGAGAAAATAGATTTTTTTTTCAACATAATTGCTTCAAAACTACAATGGTGTGGGGGATAGAATAGGAGAGTGATATATATGTATACATATACATATTAGTGTAGGTTTACACACACATACATATAAATCACTTTCCCATTCCCATATACACACACAGGCACACACACATATACATATATGTGTAATTTTTCTAGTTTTTACATTTGCTTTTAAAATTTTGAGTTCCAAATTCTCTCCTTTCTTCCCTTCCCCTCACTATTGAGAAGGCACATGTAAAGTTATATGAAGCATTTCCATAAAAATCATGTTGCAAAAGAAAACAGATCTCTTTCCCCCCCCCAAAAAAAAACTTGATGAAAATAAGGTTTTTAAAGAAGGATGCTTTAATCTGAATTCAGACAAAATCAGTTCTTGCTATGGATATGGATAGCATTTTTCATTACAAGTCCTTTAGAGTAGTCTTGGATCATTGTATTGCTGAGAATAAAAGTCATTCACAATTAATCATCCCATAACATTGCCATTATTTTGTAGGCAGTACATTTCATTTTGCATAAGTACATAGAGGACTTTCCAGGTTTTTCTGAGAACATCCTGTTCATCATTTCTTATAGAATAGTAGTATTTCATCGTAATCAGTCATTCTTCAATTGATGGTCATACACTCAATTTCTACTTTTTTGCCCTGAGGAAAAAGTTGCTATAAATGTTTTTGTACATATAGGTCTTTTTCCTTTTTTTTTTTTTTTAAATCTCTTTTGGGGTCCCTGCTTAGTAGTGAACTTTAGGCATAGTTTATATCTTTTGATCCTTTGGGAAATAGCTCTTATTTTTTATAAATTTGACTCAGTTCTCAGAGTAACTTGTTACAGAATTCTTTTTATAATCACTATTACTAACTGTATCTCTCCTTTTATTCTGTTCTTTCTCCTTTCCCTTAGTCCCTTCTCAAAGTACTTCTGACCACTCCCTCCTCCAGTTTGCCTTCCCTTCTATCACCTCTGAGTCTAGAACACCAGAGCAGTTTTCCTAGGTGATTACTTGAAAGATGATGTTGAGACTCTCTCTCTCTCTCTCTTTTTTTTTGATTGTGGCTTTCAGGTAGAGACCAATAATTTTTAAATTATCTCTCCTGGACCTTTTTTCTAGGTCAGTTGTTTTTCCAATGAGATATTTCACATTATTTTATATTTTTTCATTCTTTTGATATTGCTTTATTGTTTCTTGATTTCTCATAGTTTCCAATGCTCAATTCAAATTTTTAAGAAATTATTTTACTCAGTGGCTTTTTGTTTTGCATCTCTTTTCCCATTTGGTCAATTTTGCTTTTTAAGACATTCTTTTCCTCATTAACTTTCTGTATTTTCTTTTGCATCACTTTCAATTCTCTTCCCAATTTTTCTTCTCTCATTTGAGTTTCAAAAACCCTCTTGAGTTCTTCCATAGGCTGAGACTAATTCTTATTTTTCTTGGAGGCTTTGAATGTAAGAGTTCTGACTTTGTTATCTTTTCTGAGTGCATTTTGAATGCCTTGTCACCACAGTAACTTTCTATGGTCAGAATCTTTTTTCTGTTGCTTGCTCATTTTCCCAGCATTATTCAGCTTTTCATTCTTTGTTAAAGCAGGGCTCTGTCTATGGTGGAAGGCATAATGTCCCAACTTCAGGGGTTTTGTGCAGCAGTTTTCAGAGATCCTTCTAGGGACCCGATTAGAAATACTCTTTTCTGCCCTGGAACTGTGAGGAGGGTCCCTGCTCCACTGTGGCTATAAGTTCTAGTGTGCTAAAGCAATAGAGTTCCTGTTCAGTGAGTAAATACACCTCCTGCGGGCTGAGGCCTCAGGGAAAGGGTAAATACAGTTAGTAATAGTAATTATGAAAAGAATTCTGTAGCTGTTGTCTTTGCCACTATCATCCACTACTGGTTTGCTGGTTTCCCAAGGTCCTCTCACCCTAGTGAGACAAAGCTTTCCTGACTACCTTCTAAATTGTCTTTGATGTCTCTGGGCTGAAAGGTCTGGAAACCACCAGTACTGCTGCTGATTCAGAGACCCCAAATTTCAGAAGCTTTTGCTTTGCTGGCATTTGGGCTAGGGCCTGGGCTATGTTGGAACAACCTGCCCAGGACTGCATTGGACTCTTACCTGGATGCAACACATTTTTTCTGACCTTCCAAATTGTCTTCAAATGAAAAATTGTTCCACTTCATCTTTTTGTAGGTTCTGACAGTTAAATTTGTTTAGAGTAATTATTTAAAAGAATTTGGAGGAGCTTGGGGAAGAGCTCAAGTGAGTCCCTGCATTTATTTCATCATATTGACTCCAGTTCCACCATTTTAATTCCTGAAGAAAGACTATCCAAAGAACTCTTGGTTGATTTGGTAAAACTGAGCTCAATAGTTAAGATTCAGTTCTTTTCTGTAGTCATTAATGAGAGACTGTCCTAAACTACATCCTATATAAGACTGGATTTCTTCACACAGTACACACCAGATAAGTTATTAACTTTGGTGTTTGTCAAGGTCAAACTCAAGTATTTATGGCAAACATTGATGTATGAGGAAGTGCTCCTAAATAGCATCCTACTCTTGAGGAGGGAGCAGTGATGTCAACCATACACAAAATCTTTTGGTTCAAATGGCACTATGGATCAAGTAATTCTTTTTTTTTTTTTTTTGCTTTTTTTGCTAAGGCAATTGGGGTTAAGTGACTTGCCCAGGGTCACACAGCTAGGAAGTGTCTGAGACCAGATTTGAACTCAGGTCTTCCTGACTTCAGGGCTGGTGCTCTAAGGATCAAGTAATTCTTTACAATTTTTTTGGTAGAAATGTCTTAGTACTTATCTTCCATCCACCAGTAATTGTCAGTCATCTCTCAAGCTAGACAGGAGATTATGACATATCAGTAATAGATGTTACAAATGTTGGCAAGCTAGGACTGAGAGTAATTGAAGTAGGGGCAAGATGGAAGTGGAAGGGCAGGAGGAAGGAGAAGAAAAGAAAGGAAAACTACCTTTACCCCACTTCCCATCACTCCTATCCAGTGTCCCACTGAATAGATCTCATTTGCCAATCTGGGTTTATTTCAGCCATAATTGTCCTGTCAGTGACCAGAATAGTTGGCATCAATAAATTGAAAACACTCCAACAGAGCATTTAAGGAGGGTCAGCTGAAAAGTTCTGAGCTTAGGGCCTATTTTTAATGCATGTCTTGCATGACAGGAATAATAGAGATCTCAGAGGAAGGATGACACTCCACATCAGTGAAGAAAAGTCTGAAGTGAGAAGTGTGAGAGAAGGAAAAAAGTATACCATAATAGTTCCCCAAAAGGGGGCATCCCTTGTGGGATGTATAGAGCAGTCGATAGAGTATTGGCCTTGGAATAAGGGAGACCTTAATTTAAGTCTGGCCTCAGGCACTTGACACTTACTAACTGTGTGACCCTAGGTAAGTCATTTAACCCTAATTGCCTTGCAAAAAAATAAAAGAATAAATAAAAATGAAAAAAAAAAATCCAAAAATACCAGGTTGGGTCAGATAAACTCATATTTTTTCTTTTTTGTTTAAATAGTATTTTATTTTTTCAAATACATATAAAAATAGTTTTCAATGTTCATACTTACAAAACCTTGTGTTCCTCTCTCCCCATCTCCCCTTTCCCCAAGACAGCAAGGAATCTGATATAGATTAAACATGTGTAATTCTTCTAAATATATTTCCACTTTATCATATTGCACAAGAAAAATCAGATCAAAAAGAAAGAAAAAACAAGCAAGCAAACAACAACATAAAAGGTGAAAGTACTATGTTATGATTCATATTCAATCCCCATAGTTCTTTCTCTGAATGCATATGGCTTTTTCCATCACAAATGTATTGGAATAACCTTGAATCACCTCATTGTTGAAATGATCCACGTCCATCACATTTAATCATCACATAATCTTGTTGCTGTGTATAATGCTCTTTTGGTTCTACTTATCTCACTTAGCATAAGTTCATGTAAGTCTTTCCAGGCCTTTCTGAAATCACCCTGATGATCGTTTATTTTTTTTAAATAATAGCTTTTTGTTTTCAAAATATATGCAAAGACAATTTTCAACATTCACTCTTGCAAAACCTTGTGTTCCAAACTTTTCTCCCTCTTTGCTCCCCACCCCTCCCTTAGACAGCAAGTAATCCAATATATGTTAAACATGTGCAGTTCTTTTATAGATTTTCCACATTTATCATGCTGCACAAGAAAAATCAGATTAAAAAGGAAAAAATGAGAAAGAAAACAAAAGCAAGCAAACAACAACAAAAAAGGTGAAAATAAGGTGTTGTGATCCACATTCAGTCCCCATAATCCTCTATGAATATAGATGGCTCTCTCCATCACAAATATATTAGAATTGGCCTGAATCACTTCATTGTTGAAAAGAGCCACATCCATCACAGTTGATCATTACATAATCTTCTTGTTGCTCTGTACAGTGTTCTCTTGGTTCTACTCACTTCACTTAGCATCAGGTCAGGTAAGTCTCTCCAGGCACTAAGCCCATATTTTCAAGAAGGCACAGATACATGATTCTACCTTTGAATAAGTTAAACATTTGAATATATGTGTTATTGGTAAAGATGGTGGTATGAAAGTGGCCTCCTTCCCAAGGTCCAGTCCTTCTGAGTAAAATACCAGGAAAGACAAAAAAGGGATGTCAGATGAAAAAATGAAGGAAAATTACTCAATTTTTCTGCTTTGAGACTCTTCAAGGATACTACAAGCCATGAAATCTTTGGTAAAAAGAGTCTGAAGTCAGTGGTATCTTGAACAGTCAGTCAGAGATGCATCTGGGGAAGAAGCTAACGTCCAGGAGGTCATTGCCCAAGGAGACAGAGTGTGCAGGTGAATGAACACTTTTAGGCTCTCTGATGGGCTTAAAGTAAACAGGATCTCTGATATTCAGATGGAGTCAAACAAGGAGAAAAAGGGATGGAAAGGGACAAAGGCACCTCAGTAGTTCACAATGTAGGAGTGTTCAGGAGGTCTGAAGTTGACACCATCTTTTATATTTGATTAGGGATCCCACAAGGAATAAAATCATTCCCTGATAATTATTTTCCAAGGAAAAAGGGGCAGGTCTTGCCTTGGGATTTTTAGGAACAAAGTTGAAAGCCACCAGGACTCCAATATCCCATCAGAGCAGAATCAAGAGACAAAAGCCAAATCCTGGTGGGTGATTATACAAGGAAGAAATAGAGACAAGACTAAGACTGGATTGATCCCATGTTGTGCTAGAGATGGAAGCAAAAGCCTAACTTTTGTTAGGGCATAGACTTAATTACCTGTCCCAGGCCACGGTTATGGAAAAAGACGCGGAGAAGGAACAGGACCTACTCACATTAACCATATAGTACTGTTAGGGATTGGCTTAAAACAAAGTCTATAGAATGTTAATAGAATAAAAGTGACAATACTATCCAAATTAATTAATTTACTTAGTTCCATACAAATCAAATTACCAGAAGATTACATCAAACAACCAAATAAAAATAGCAAAATTCATCCAGAGGAATAAAAAGTCAAGAATCTAAAAGTAAAGAAAAAAAATGCCTCATCAGCCTGATACTGCTTCCATATAAATAACTAAACTGCTTCCATATAAATTCTTCCTTAAGAAAGCCCATCAGATATGTTTTTTGCATAAGTTAAATTATTACATCTATTATATAGGATGATAAAACTGGGAACAATGTATGGTTAGTCACTATTTTACTTAGCCCTTTAGGTTCTATTGTCAACTAGTTAGCAAAGCATAGGACCTTAAAGTTATAGAATACGTGGTAAGTATCTTTTGATGGAAGAAAGAGGATAAGAAAAGCCCATAACCTTATGTTCTTTGGGGCCACAGTGGAGCAGTAGAGAGGAAGGACCAAAAGGTCCTTGTGTAGCCAGAAATAGTGTGAAGAATCCAAACTAAAAATTCTTGTGCTTGGGAAAAGATCACAAAGCAATCTGAATCCGAAAGAATCTGAAAAAGGCTTTTATATATTTAAATATTACATACATATATACTTATAAATATTTTAAAATTTTTGTTTTTCTTTTGAACTTAAAACTTCAACAAAGATAAATATTCCAATACACAAGATAGTAAAAAGAGATTTGTATATGTAATCCTTGGCTCAAAGGATCATTTGCATAAAATTTTCCTCATTAGTGAAGATTTTTTTATTCAATGATGAGTAATTATCTGCCTACCTGAGGGCCAGAGTGAGAGGTAGAAAGAAGAGAGATCTTAAGTTTCTGGCTTATTTTGAGAAAGAAAACTCAAGATTCCAGACTCTTTTCAGGTCTTTGAAGAGAGAAAAAGACTCTGGGAAGAAAACAGTCAGTAAAGAAACCAGATCTTTGATCATGTTGTCTTTTTCTTATTTCTGGCACTAAAAAAAAAACCTTTAAAAGTTAAACAGAGTAGTTTATCTTTTTATCCTAAAGGCAAAAGATAGTCACTGTATCTTCTTGAGAAAGAGATTGATATTCTTTTATTTTTTCTCAATAATTTTCTATTTTTTCAAAAATACATAAAAAGTTTCAATATTCATTTTTGTAAGATTTTGTGTTCCAATTTTTTCTCCCTCTCTCCATTACCTCCTCCCTCACCAAGATAGCAAGGAATAAGATTGATTATTCCACAGACATTAATTTTGAAGCTGTGTGTAGGATGAATTGGAGATTGGAAAGTCCAGTGTGGAAGTTGCTGAAGTTTTTCAGGTGAGAAGTATTTATAGGCATGTACTAAGGATGTTAAAAGCAGAGGTAATAGAAGTGATTTAATTTTTCAACTGTATATGGAGGATGAGGAGAAAGCAAAATTTCTAGATGACTTTGGGAGTTGTAAGCCTATGTCACTAGAACTATGATGGCTTCAATAGAGATAGGAAAAAAAATGTTTTGTGTGTGCATAGAGGAGAAGAATGGATTTTCTGTCCATCCATCCTCTCTCAGGAATGGAAATGCTTATTTGTTTGGCAGCTAGTATTTTAAATTATTTTTTATAACTAGCTGGCAAATTAAATTTCTTCTCACTTGGCATTCATTCAAGAAATCTGGTTAATTACTAAGGGGCTGGAAATACATGTGGAAATACATCTTATCAGACAGAGTCTTTCTGGGAAAAGATCTATAGAAGGCTTGAAGTTACCCTAACAGCATCAAGAATAACTATAAAATCTTCAAAGTATTGTATTAAATTTGGAATGGCTTGTAAGGGTTGTTTTATTGCTTTGACTCCAGTATTATGCATAGGAGGAAATCAAGGAATGACCCAGAATGGAGAAATTACTTCTCCAAGTCACAAAGGAAGGTTCGTTCATTTCTGATTTAAATCGAGGCTGAGCTGAGGTGAATTAGAACTCAGATTTCACAGATTTAACCTGGTTGGAATGAAGAGGAATCATAGAAATCATTTTATTTAACCCTCACAATTAATAGAAGCAAAGACATAATTCTGGTATCAGGAACCAATTCTTCTGAATCTCAATCTATACTCTTCAGTTAGGTTATTGAAATTCGGCCTCTTTTCCTTTTGTTCTCAATCTGAAGGGGTGAAGGGACGCTTTCCAATATGCTAATGGATTTTAGGTTACCCTTCCCCGATTGGAGGCAAGATGTCCTATGAGGTTTAGTAAGCTAAATCTCTGAGGAATCCTTACATGCTTAGTTTGTCCCACCACCAACTTCTGCCCCCCACTATCAGATATTGCCCTTCATTTCTTCCTTAGAGAAAGAGTATTAGGCAAAATGCCTTTTTAAATCTCTAGTCTTAGGGCACATTTACAGTCTTTGGACAATTGCCTGTCTTAGGGAAACACTGTCTTATTCCACTTTAGTTATGACTGTTGAGAACTGATTCTTCTAGTATTACACAGTCATTATATAACATCATTAGATTGCCCTATCTCATGTATTTTCAAGATTATGTATTCTTATCATTCTTCAAGGTAAAATACAAGACAAAAGAAAAAAGGACCTGTGATTTCCAAAAGCTTCTAATTTTCTTTGGTCAATTTACCTTTTCAGAGTTAGATATTAATAATTCAGGTCCTTGAGGTAATGACCTAAAGATGGTTATACTGCTATGATGCAAATACTTGGTTTTTAGGCACTGTGTCTTAGTACCTAGTAGGCACTTAATAAATGCTTATTGATTGATTAATTACATAATCCAAATACAGGAAAAGAAAATGTTTGTAGTTTCAAGGAAGTTTGTTTGCCTAAGTGCAAAAACATTTTTGAAAGAAAAATGGCAAAGGAAACCAAATAATTTGAAATGCAGCAAATATTTTGCACCACAATCTCATTACTACCTAAAATTGAATGAACATAATTAAAAATTTAAAAGCTAAATTAAAGCATTCCAGTTTATAATAGAAAAGTAAATTATGCTGTGGACCTATTTCTTTAACATTTTGAGGTAAGGTAGATTTTCTCAAACTACAACATTATGCATTGTTCTTTGTGATTTTTAATTAGCACTATGAGAAATGTGTCTGAGAGTTTCTTTTGGGGAATAACTTTCCTCATGAGCTGCCATTGTTTCCCACAGTACTGAAGGAAGCACAGTTTTTGTTCTTTGTCTTAAAATAATAGTTGGCACTCAAAAGGTTAAGGAACTCATTTCAAAAGGTACTTTGAGGATTGTTAGATGGATGAACTTTGGGCAAAAGCTATTCTATATATATACTGATGGCAATGCAAAATGAGGATTTCTTTTTCATTTGAGGTAGAAGAAGAGAAAGGGGAAAGGGGAAGTGTTAGCTAGAAGCAAAAACTTCTCAAAAGTATGCATAGGTGGGTTCTGAAATGGTTTATTAACAAACAAAGCAGATTCTCCTTTCCTGGAGCAGTGTAATTTGCTAGCTGGGAATCCCATTTGACAGAGAACATGGCCCACAGTAAGAATGTTCATCTTCCTTCTAGCTAGCTCATTCCCACTACCCCAGCAATTCAGGTAGACAAGAGATAAAGTTCAGTAAAGTCGGCTAAGGCAAGGAAGAAGCTAACATGTTATAGAGGGTATCCCAAAATTCTTAGTGTGGTTCTAGGCTATTAAAGCTTAAGGATATTTAAGCTTTAAACTTAAAACTATTTAAAGTTTTAAAAGCTTAAATCTATCTATTTAAGCTATGAAAGCTTAAAACTGCACTAAAACTTTTTGGATTCTCCACATCTAGGCAGGCAGGGTTCAGAGTCCAGTAATCTAAAGAGAATTGGTCAAACCAGCCCCATTGAGCAGGTGACATTATGCTAGGACCATTATCCTTTTTGTTCTTTGCCCTTTTTGTCCTCTTTGTTGGTATAGCTTGAGCCTATAGCTGTTGATCATAGCCAGAGAGAAAATTCTGAGTCCTAAAGATGAACCCTGCCTCCAATTAATATAGGGGCAAAGGCACTGACATCACTATTCAAATTTCTAGACTTTCCCAATGGTAGCTGGAAGCCAGGTTTTAAACTTTTTTTTAAAAATCTTCCTTTGACATCTTCAAAGATCAGAGAATAATTTTAGCCTTGGGAGAACTTATTCACCTCCATACTAGTAAAGGATGGCACAGCCTGAGGGAGGGCTCATTAGATCCAATTATAACTTCACCTCCTTGACCTGCCATGAAAATGCCTACAGCGCATATACCTCCATGAATTGTGAGCAAAGCTCTTCTCATTTGGGAGGGTTCCCCCCATAAATCTCTACATGAAGATGAGTTAGCTGGAAAGGACAAAATGGCAGAGGACAGAGGTCATTCTCACCAAAGTTTTTATCTCAAAACTCACTCATATCAGGAAAATACCTTTTTTGGAAGGACAATAGTTTTTTTTTCTTTTTAAGTCTATTGCCATTAAATTGGCAACTGTCACAAAATTCTAGGTTACTTGAAGGCAATGAAATGACAGATAACTGAGCAGAACATTAATGGGCTTCACATTACAAAAATGTATTTTTTAAAGTTTATGATAAATTTAATAGCTTAATTTTGAAACTGCCTTTTTTTCTGTCAACCTCTGATCTTCCTTGTCATCTTCTGTGCATTTAAAAATTAATTCAATAGTGCTATTAGCTTACTTTAAATTTGGGTGACACCACTATAACTAGCCCTATTCTCTATTGCTGCTCCCTTCCAACTCCCTCACTTTTTATTACATATAAATATAGTAAAAAGCAAAAGAAATTTACACATTGCATCAATAAATTATTCTGATTCTCTAAGACCCAGTATTTTTCTGTCAGGAGCTAGTTTTCTTTACAATTTTCCTAGCTGTCTTTATTGAATAGTGAGTCCTTACCCCAATAGTTGCAGGTTGGAAGCCTAGGATCAGAGAATGAATAATATGGGGGAGGACTGGGCAGTGCTCCAAGGCAGAAGGATGCCCCTTTAGATGTTAGTGCTTGGGGCAAAAAGTTCCATTTTTTCTCATGCTAGTTTTGGCTCTGGTTCAGTCTCCTATTAGGCTTTAATTATGGAGCTATTTCTTATAAACAGTTGGTCTCTTTCCCCTAGCTATTTCCTGTAAAAGCAAGAGTGATCATATAGGGACTAATTCATTATAGGAAAGTATGAAAGAATGAATCAATCAATAAACATTTATTAAATGCCAATTATGTCAGTTATTATGCTTAGTCCTGGGTATGCCAAAAAAATAAATAAAAAAGCAAGACAGTCCTGAATCTCAGATAATTAACCGGGGGGACTACAATCTAATGGGCAAGACAACAAACAAACATTTACAAACAAGCTATATAAAGGATAAATAGGAAATAACATAAGGAAGACGGTTTGGAAATTAAAACGGTTTGGGAAAAGCTTCCTATAGAAGATGGGATTTTAGTTGGAACATAAAGAAAACCAAAGAATCCAGTTGATAGAAATGAGGAAGAAAATATGGAATGTCAAGAATAAGAGATGGAAGCAGGAGGCCAGAGTCATGGCAAGTAGAAAGGAGTAAGAAGATTAAAAAATTAATATGAGGATAGGTTATGAAGGACTTTGAATTTGAGAGGATTTTGTATTTAATTCTAGAAGTGATCGAGAGCCATTGGAGTTTATTGAGCAGGAGGGCGACATGATTGGACCTGCACTTTTAGGGAAATTGCTTTGTTATTGTTGTTCAACTTTATTTCTGGAAGAGGACCAATGACATCACAAAGGTGAAGTCTTGACTTGCTTGTAAATTAGAAAGCCAGTTAGAACTGCACAAAGTGGTAAGCCTCATTCTCTCCTCCAGGGGCTTAATGGAGAATGGATTGGAATGAGGAGAACCTTGAGGCAGGAAGACCCACCAGCAGGCTATTAGAATAGTCTAGGTGTATGGTGAGAAGGTTATGCACCAGAATAGTGGTAGTATCTGAGGAGAGAATGGAACTTGTTTCAGTATAAATTGAAAAAAAGTAAAATTGACAGACCATGGCAACAGATTGGATATGGGGGCTGGTAGTGAAAGATCATGAGGAATCAAGGATAACCTCTAGATTTTGAACCTGAGGGACTGGGAGGATGATGTTGTCATCTATAGTAACAAGGGAGGTTGTGGGGAAGAGTTTGGGGTGGATGCTGAGTTCAATTTTGAACACAATAAGTTTAAGATGTCTATAGGACCTCCATTTTTTAGATATCTGAAAGACAGTTGAAGATGCAAGATTGAACCTCTAGAGAATTTGGGGGAGATTTGAGAATTTTCAGTAAAAGATGGAGTCTATAGGATCTGATGAAATCAGCAAGCGAAATGGTATAGAAGGAGGAGAGAAGAGGGTCCAGGACAGAAACCCTATGGAGCACCTAGAGTTAGGAGTGATCTGGATGAGGGTTCAACAAAAGAGAAGGTAAGTCATCTTATTCTAAAATGTGAGCCTTAATTAATGTTGAAATTTATGTTTTGGTCCCACTTCCAATTGCTCCAGATTTGATATATTAAAATCAAAGAATCTCAGAAGAAGAAGACAGCATAGAAATGGAAAAGGTTCTCTGAAGGCAGAGGTCCTAGGTTGAAAAGAAAAATCTCTACTACATGATACTGTGTGACTCTGGACAAGTCATTTAATCTTACTAGGCCTCAGTTTCCTTATTTGTAAAATGAATATTTTGAATTACAGGGCTTTTGAGATCACTTCTAGTTCTCAAGGTGTGAGCCTAGGAAAGGAATTTAGACACCTGACAGTACCTGACAGACAATCTCTTCAATAAATCCTCAACAAACCATCCAGATCCTGTACTTGGTTTAGACTATTCACTTTTTAAGTTTTTCAGTGGTGTTTTATTTTTTCCAAATGCATGTAAAGATAGTTTTCAACATTCATTTTTGTAAGACCCTATGTTCCAAATTTTTCTCTTTCTGATCCTTACCTTTCCCCTCCTCAAGACAGAAAGCAATCTGATATAGGTTGAATAGATACAATTATTTTAAACATATTTGACATATTGTGCAAGAAAAATCAGACAAAAATGGAAAAACCATGAGGAAGAAAAAAAGGATGAAAATACTATGCTTTGATCTATCTTCAGTTCTCCATAACTCTCTCTCTGGATGCAGATGCCATTTTCCACTCCAAATTTATTGGAACTGCTTGGAATCACTACATTTTTGAGAAGAGCTGAGTTCATCACAGTTGACATTCACATAATCTTGTTGCTGTGTACAATGTTCTCTTGATTCTGCTCACTTCACTCAGCATCAGTTCATGTAAGTCTTTCCAGGCTATTCTGAAATCAACCTGCTCATCATTTCTAATAGAACAATGATATTCCATTACATTCATATAGAGTAACTTATTCAGCCATTCCCCAACTGATGAGCGTCTATTCAATTTCCAGTTCCTTGCCACTACAAAAAGGGCTGCTATAAACATTTTTGCACTTGCAGGTCCTTTTCTCTCTTTGGGATACAGATCTAATAGTGAGACTGTTGGATCAAATGGTATGAACAGTTTTTATAGCCCTTTGAGCATAGTTCCAAATTGCTCTCCAGAATGGTCAGATTATTTCACAATTCCATCAACAATGCATTAGTGTCCCAAATTTTCCACATTCCCTCCAACATTTATCATTTTATCTTTTCCTGTTATCTTAGTCAATATGAGAGGTGGGAAGTGGTACTTCAGAATTCAGACTATTCATTTTGCAGATGGGAAAACTGAGTCCTGAAAAGATCATACAAAAAGTTAATGGTAAAATGGGAAGATTAGTGCATTTTTTGTTCCTAGTTCACTATTGTAACTAACAATTTGTTGACTCTAAAAAGTGCCCTGCAAAGGGGAAGAAAAAACCAGTATACTCTAGGGCTTCTTTGGAACTTAGAAAAATATCTCCTCCCTCCCCTGCTCAGAGCCAGGTATAAAATGAAAACTTCAAAGATGGATTGGATTCAGCTGAGTGGAATGAAATTGACTTGGACCAGACCATTTCTCCCTTTGGAGGAATGGTTTGGTCCAAGTCAATTCCATTCCTGCAAAACCACATGTAAAGATAGGTTCCCTTCAACCTAAAATTATGCTTTTGAATGATATTATGATTGTGTTGCAGTCTGATGACCACTCTTCCTTATCTGCACATCTGTGAATGTCTAAACTGTGACCTCCTTGAGGGCTGGATCTGGATCTCCTTCCCTTTTATTTCCCTTAGATTGTGAATTCCCTGACATCCACATATGGGTCTGTTTTTCCTGTGTTTGTTTCTCCAACAGCTACATAGCTTACTTTTATTTCTATATAAAAAAGAAACAGTTTCTTTTGTTGAGCAACAGAGCATTTAAGATATGTTGCTAGAGTCATTATTTACATTCCGACAACAGGAGATTAAAATCTCAAAGATTTGATACTGTCTAGACAGATGGCTCTGGAGGAGAAAGTGAGGCTGGTGACTTAGCACAGTCCTTCCTCGCTGAAATTAAAAATATTTCCATATTAGTCATGTTGTGAAAGAAAAAACAGAACAAAATGGGGGGAAAAGCTCACAAAAAGCAAAGTGAGAACAGTATGCTTCAATCTGTATTCAGACTCCATTATTTTTTGTCAAATGTGGATGGTATTTTCTATCATAAGTCTTTTGGACTTAGACCATTACATTGCTGGGAAGAGCTAAATCTACCAAAGCTGATCATTGTACAATGTTGCTGTTACTGTGTACAATTTTCTCCTGGTTCTGTTCACTTCACTCAGCATCAGTTCATGTAAGTCGTTCCAGGCTTTTCTGAAATCTGCCTGCTCATCATTTCCTTCAACATAGTAGTATTCCATTATATTTATATACCACATTTTGTTCAGCCCTTCCCCAATTGATTGATGGGCATCCCTTCAGTTTCCAAGTCCTGACCATCACAGAGGGTATACAGATACTTTTGAAAGCATTTTTTCTCTTTGACAACTCTTAATCGTTCCATAATATTTTGAGTTTTACTACCTAAATTTCTCTCTTAAGGACCAGACCTTAAACCAAAACAAATCTGATTCTAATTGGCCACCAGTAGGTCCTGGGCCAAGCCATATTTGGTCATTGTTTGGGTCCTGATTGACTCAGATTGAATGTAAATAGCAGTCATGTCTGCTTTGGCCAGAAACCCTAAGGGTCTTCTCCTCCCAGATTTATTCATTAATTCATTTATTATTTAGATTTTTTTGGACTAGGTGAAAAAGAAGATTCTTTATCTCAATTGCTACCTAGCTTTAATCACTGCATGGGCACAACCTCAGTCAAACTGAGACCTCTAGAAGACCTTAGCTTAAAAAGACCATTTCATCTGGGACCATTTCCAGTTGCCTTCATTTCTATCTTGTCACTGGACTCAAATGGCTCTAGAGGGGAAAATGAGGCAGGTGATCCTGCATAACTGTCCCTCACTTAAGTCCAATTCACTTGCATGTGACAGCATTACCTCCATGATGCAGAGCTGATCCTACCTAGCAGCATCCAGTCTAAGAGGGGGAGACATAGGGTGTGAAGATGATGGCAGCAACTTCTAGGGGATGCTGAGTGTCAGAATCAGGTAGCAGCAAGTTGAATAAGTAGTTCTAAATTCATGGCTTAGAGTCTGGAAGAAACGAAGCTTTCAAGTAGATTAAAAATTCAGGGGCCAAAAATGAACAAAAAAAAAGAATAATCAGGAGTTAGTATGGGGGTTACTAGGGACAGCAAACAGGAACCCCACTGAGAGAAAGTCTTGAGGGAGAGATGAGGCCCCAAATCCCTACTTTTGTTTCCTCAAAGGGATAGGGAGTTTGAGTGGAGCAGTCATATTATATACTGTGAAAGGACTGCTCAGATGGCCTGGGGTTCAAGTACCATAATGTTTAAAAGGCATTAAGCATTGGGTAGAGAGGATGACTGGCATAGTGAAGATAATAATCTAAAGTATCTTCACCACAGCTTGGGTTATTTGAGAAGTGAAGGCTAGGTTATTGCCACTCTTTATAAAAGCTGGGCAGGCCAAACAAGGTAGGATCTCTTTTAGTAAAACCTTAGATAATTTCTGAGCCTTTTAAGTCTTGCAAGGGAAAGCTTTTACCCAATTAGTAAAGGTGTCAACAAAAAGCAAAAGCAGTATAAAATCTGTCTGCCAGTCTTCTCCAGGGTATGGATGGGCTTGGGGGAGGGGGTTTAACAGCCCCTTAAGAATTCACTTGGGCACAAACTGGGCAGGCCTGGCAGATCTATTAGTTTCTTCCAGTTTGTAACCTTTGAAAATAGGTTTCATGAGGAAGTGGAGGACATTCTTTCCCAAGTAAGTAGTTTGATGTAGGTCAAAGAGAAGTTTTCACTGGCTGGTCTCTGGGATTAGAAGGTGGTCTGAAATGGATTCCCCTTCTGGAGTCTTTTACAAAACATAACAGAAAACTCTCTGGGTTTATAGACAGCTTGTGGTAATTGCAGAACTTCCTGGGGCAGCTACTTGGTGCAGTGGGTAGAACACCAGCCCTGAAGTCAGGAGGACCTGAGTTCAAATTTAATCTCAGACACAACATTCTCTAGCTGTGTGACCTTGGGCAAGTCACTTAATTCCAATTGTCTCATGGGAAAAAAAGGTTCTCCTGTATACTTAATTGAGGAATGTAGGACTGTCAAAAATCCTCTTTCTTTCCACATAGACCCATGAGCATGCAAAATACGAACGGCATATTTGGAGTCAGTATAAATGGTTACTTTCATTCCTTTCCTCAATTCTAAAGCTCTGGTGACAGCAAAGAGTTCAGCCCTCTGAGCAGAGGTCCCTGGCGGGGAAGTGACTTAGCCTCCAAGGTGCTATTGAGGCTCACCATAGAGTAACCTGCCTTCCTTTTCCTATATTCAAGAAAACCAGGACCCATCAGTAAGCCCTTCACTGTCTGGATTATCTCTCAAGTCAGGAGGACATAGAAGACAGACTCCCCAACTGAGTGCTGTCAGGGAGCAGAGTGGGAGGATTCAGAGTATGATACACCCAGAGAGTCAAATTGGGGGGATCTAACAGGAGAGCATGATACCTGGCTTCCACTAGCAAGCTACTGATGACCTTTGGCTTCCAAAATGCTCTGAACCTGGTGGGTTCAGAATGTTAGAATGGTTGCCCAACGATTAGCTTAGAGCCTTTTTCAATTAGAAGGGCTATAGCAGCCAGCAGTCAAGAGGGCCACCCCAAGAATACTGAGTCAAGTTGTTTTGAGAAGTAAGCAAGAAGTTTAGGATTGGGTCCAAGGGAGTTGAGACTCCTAAGGCCTGGCCCCACCATTCATCAATATACAGAGCAAAAGGCTTTCCTAAATTAGGTAATGGTCACAGTTGACAACCAATCATGTAGTAATAGTTCTACCTCATAACCAGACTCAGGTAATAATCAGATGGGAAACAAAGAAACAGAATGGGGAAACTGAGTCAGAAGGATCCCACCTTGAGCAGAAACCAAGGCTGTCCTCCTAGCTCTTGCTCATATAAGACGTCCCCTGTGACAGTCCAGGATGGCATCCCTCTGGGTAACTTATGGAATTCCCTTCAAATGATGACTCATTGACTTAATGATCCATCAGACAATTACTTATCTCAACATTGGCATTGTATGTTGGTCACATCTATATATAGTTATCAAATATGAAGCAATCATATCTAATAAAACAATTAACATTCATATAGCATTTGCTTTATGCTAAGCACTTTTGCAGTCATGTGATCTTTACAATAACCATTATTATTTCTCTCTTTTTTTTTCTTTTTGCTGAGGCAATTGGGGTTAAGTGACTTGCCCAGGGTCACACAGCTAGGGAATGTTAAATGTTTGAGACCAGATTTGAACTCAGGTCCTCCTGACTTCAGGGCTGGTGCGCTATCCACTGCGCCACCTAGCTGCCCCATTATTTCTCTTTACAAATCAGAAAATTGATTTGTTTTCTGCATACATTTCTGCAACTGAAACAGAGAATGGTAGGCTTACAAAATGTAGAGGCTGACTGCCATGCTTGCTGCTGATAATGCCGAGGTTACAGGTTTGATTCCCATCCAGGTCACAAATATTAGGATTCAAAGGATACCCCCAAAAGGTTGGGGTTCCAGACCAGTGTCATGAGGTGTCTCAAAAGAATTTGCAGGCTCGGATCCATGTCCAAGTCAAGGGGCAAAGTTCATTATAATTGCAATGCCAATTACAGTAGGTGAAGTTAAAAAAAGATTTAGCAAAGAGCCCGGAGAAGGAAGAAAAATTTATAGGAAAAAGTTAGAGACCAGGTGCTTCATGTCACTAATATGCTAATTTTATGACTTGCAGGTGGATTTAAGGAGTGGTCTGGAATGCTCCTCTTATCGTCTCAGAAACTTCATCATCAATAACCGACAGATTGTTTTCTGACAGCCTGCAGTGTTTGTGGAACGACAGCATTCCCAAGGCCAAGGGACTTTCGAGTTATCCCAGCATCTCCTCTAGAAGCTAGAGGAAGAAATATATCATTTTTAACTTCATCACTCTCAAGATCAGGTGGCCTTAGGATTATTGCTACATCTCTCCTAGAAGCTGTATCCCCTCAGGACTCATGTCAAAAAATAGGTTAAATACCCCTGATCTAATTCAACTTCTTCATTTTACATATGGGGATATTGAGATATTCAGGGGTTAAACGACTTAAGTGTGATTAGCAAAGCTGAGATTCAAACCTAAATCTTTGGGTCATATTCTCTTCAGTGCACTATCCTGCTTACTATTGTAGTAAAATGTTTCTTTTAATAAATTGTAATTTAAAAATACATTGAATGAACAATAGTTTTGGTTTTATGGAAAACTCAGTCATCTGGATTTTTCAGTTCAAAAGTGAGGGTGTTGTCTGGGGCAAAAGGGAGTTAGCTAAATAATTGTCTTCATTCTCCTCATGTCTCTGGGTCTTTTACTATAGTTTGAGTCTTTTGAATAGGCCCTGTTTGTCACTGAATTGCCATGTATAATACTAATTACCTATGTGATTAATTTTAGACAAAGAAGTAAGAAATTTTATGATGGAATTTTTATGAAGAAAAAAGAAAGGTTTCTTTTCATCTAGAGGGTAAAGGAACAGAAAAGGAGAAGGCACTGTAAGAAAGTTTCCCTAATCCTTTCCCATGGTTAGAACAAAACTATTATTTCCTGTGGCTCCAATCTGTATCATTGGCAGCCATATGCCAGAGCCTCCCTCAGAATCATCCATTCTGTCCCTGCAGGGGATAGAGCCATACTTCCAGCCTTGAAAGTAAAAAGGTAGGACTAGGGGAAAAAAATGTCAGTATTAGGAGAAGCAGTTTCAAGCTCTAAGGCAGCTCCACCCAACATGCTGGTAAAATGGAAATTTCCCGTTCTGCCTTCTTCTTCTCCCCCATACCCTGAACCTGGAGCTCAAGCAAGATAAACTAAGCCATATTTTAAGGTGAGGAAGAGATTAAATTGGGAATGAAAAAGAGATATGAGTCTTTGTAGGCTGAAAAATCCTTTAGTTGCAAAGTTAAAAGTCAGGCTGTCCACTGAATGTTTTGTCTACAACATATCAGAACTTCAACTTTTTTTTTTTAAATTTTCAATTGTATTTTACTTTTTCCAAATACATGTAAAGATAATTTTCAACATTCATTTTTGTAAGATTCTGAGCTTCAAATTTTTCTCTCTTCCTTTCTTACCTTTCCCTTTCTCAAGGCAGCAAGTATCTGATATAGGTTAAATATATGCAACTCTTTTTTATTTTTGTATTTGTCACATTGTGCAAGAAAAATCAGACCAAAGGGGAAAAAACATAAGAAAACCATCACTAAGAACAAAAAAAGTGAAAACACTATGTGTAGACCCACATTCAGTCTCCATAGTTCTCTCTGTGGATGTGGATGGCAATTTCCATTCTGATCCCAAGTCTATTGGAATTGCCTTGAATCATTGCATTGAGAACAGCCAAATTCATCACAGTTGATCATTACATAATCTTGTTATTACATTGTACAATGTTCTTTTTGTTCTGCTCACTTCACTCGGCATCAGTTCATATAAGTCTTTCCAGGATTTTCTGAAATCAGCCTGCTCATCATTTTTTATAGAACAATAATATTTCATTATATTCATATACCAGAACTTATTCAATCATTCCCCAGCTGATGGGCATCCCCTCAATTTCCAGTTCCTCACCACTACAAAAAGGGCTGTTACAAACATTTTTGCACATGGGGGTCCTTTCCCCTCTTTTATGATTTTTTTGGGGGGGATACAGATCCAGTATGACACTGCTGGGTCAAAAAATATGCACAGTTTTTAGTCCTTTGGGCATACTTCCAAATTGCATAGCATCAACTTTAGCAGGATGGGAAGGATAGGAAGAAAAAAAAATCAATCAATATGCAGAGTACTCTGCTAAGCATTTTAAATATTATCTCATTTGAACCTTCCAATAAATCTAAGAGGCAAATGCTATTATTATCCCCATTTTACAGTTGAGAAGACTGAAGCAGATAGAGATTAAGGGACTTCCCCAACTCATACAATCAGTAATTAATTATCTGAGGCCAGATTTGAACTGGATTCTTCTTGACTTTAGATCTACCACTCTATCCATTATGTTACCTAGCTTTCTTCAAGTAATTATCACTAGATTTTGTCTATCTATTATATAGACACAGTTGTGATATGACTCAGGTCAGTCAATCAATAAATATTTTTTAAGTATTTACTATGTTCCAGGCACAGAGATAATTATAAAAGAAAAGGGCTATACTACCCAATAATAGGCTAACATTAAATATGACAACTCCTTCCATACTCTCCCCACACATAAATTATAAACATCTTCCTCTGAAGATAAATTGATTTAATTTATTGGATATAGTAAACAAGCAATTTCCAGTTAACCAAAAGCTCTCTTATTAGAACCATTACATGACTGCTTTTTTGTTTAGGTCTTTGTATCAATCCCTCCCTGCCCCTGACCCCCACCCTGCTATTGTCTGGGCTCAGTGCATTGATACTATAAACTATTCAATGATTCTTCATACCTATATCTATATCTACAGTCATGTACAATGACGTTACAATCATGACAGTGTTGATCTTGTAAGATCCTTCAGTCATCAACTGCCTCTAAACTCTACTTAATAGACAGAAAAATGAAACTCACTCAATTTACAAAGATTTTCAATTACATGGGTGGAAACAAACAAAAAATTTTTCTAGCCATTTTTTAAATAGCTAGACTGTAAGCTCTTTCCCATTAAACAGTGAACTACTTAAGACCAGGAATCATGTAGTTGTCTTTTTCTATATCCCCTATGCTTCACAAAGTATCTGGCACATAGTAGGTACTTAATAAATGTTTAATAATTGATAATTATTCACCCTTGTTATGCACAATTGTGACAATTAATCCAGAGCCATCTTGTGTTAGTAATTAAGGAAGACTTCAGTTAAGAAGAAAGTTATCCAATTCAAGGCATCTAGGTGAGTAGATAATATAGGTTATTAGTCAGAGCTAAGAGAATGCTGAAAAATAGAATATCAACATATGAGCATGGAACATTGACATAATTATCAGAACTCAAGCTGCTTCCCGGAGCTTAGGTATTTTTATTTTGGCATCTTTGGTGCCCAGCCACTCACTACAATAAGCCCTGCATAGTCTGTAATGGAGCTCCATCATCTCCAGGGGATTCAGACCCCCCAATGAGTCTTGGACCCATATAAGAACAGTCTTTGAGCATTCCAGTTAATCAAAATTTTACTGTATTTGGGAAAAAATCCAATTCCTAATAAGCTACTCAGCAGATATTTAAGTGAATTAAACTGTTGTTCTTTTTCCAACTGGTTTGTGAGTGAAGATTAATGATTCTTGACACCAGCTTTATTCTGTTTTAGGGAAATATTGGAATCACAAATGGTGCTGCCAAATTCTCAAGGAAATTTTACTTTTCTTTTATAAATTAGAGAATGGATAAAGTTAGAGCTAATATAAGGGACTGGGGGCAGATGATTGAAAATGATAAAATCAACAAAGCAATAAATTGTTACTATTCCTCATAGTTTGAGGATCATTTATAAAACATTGTTCAGGAGGCAGGTCCCCTACAGTGTCTCTACTTTTTTACAAATGGAATTTATAGTATTATAAGTTCCGATGAGTTGTAAGGGATCTCAAAAGTCATCCTGTCCAAACTCATTTCACAGATAAGGCAACTGAGAGTCAGAAATCATATGTGTGTTTGATACCATTATTCTTTAATAGATGATATTTGATTAGTTTCCCTTCATTGCCATATCTGTCTGATGAAACCTCTCTTTCCTTCTAAGTACAATTCATTTGGCACTTCTTCCAAGATCTAATCCATGATTTATGGCTATCTGAAAACAAAACAAGAAACTTAAGTACAGTTCCTTTTATACTTATCCTGTTCATTGACTTTTTTCCAATTCTAATTTTATGTATATAAATATTTAACATACAGAATTATAAAGAATATTTATTATACTTTCACTCCATTTTTATTAGAGCTAGAATTTTCAATCATTATAGGGAATATTTATTGCCCCCAGGATTTATGCCAATTTCTCCTAAACTAGTCATTGTAGTTTTCTTCTGCAAGAGGTACACTGAGAACTGTTTTATTAGGGAACCTGAATCTTTATCAACATACTGAATTTTAAAAACACAACATAGAGAATTGGAAGTTATTGACGACATTTAAAGTAACTCTTTCAAACTGCATTGAACAGTTTTAACCTAGTTTCCCAAATCTGAATGTATGATCATGCAGCTCATGGGGTCTTTCATGAAAATCCCAAGAGCTTAAAAAAAGTTACTAGTGCTTATGAATGGATGGTAATAATTAGAGAACTAAAAAGAAACTGCTCATTATAACTGTTTTTGGTATGTGTACTTATGTCTTAAAACATGAACTCCAGGGTGAAAAAAAGTTGCAAGGATTATGGAGGTTGGGCTACCATGGAATTAGGAGATATTTGGGAAGGGTTTCCTGATTTATTAAGGAATTAAAAATCAATTAACAATTAAAAAAAACCTTTTTATTGACTATTTTATATTTTATTATTTTCAACAAATGGTAGCCTCTATGTCATGAATGTAATTTACTGTTAATGGGATTAAATGTGTCATTTCCTGGCTTCTTAGAAACAGTGAACAGTTTGAAGATATATTAGGGGTTAAGATGAGGAAAAAATTTTTCTTTGTTGTAAGATGGTTGCTTCTCTTAAAAGTCTCAAAATTTATTCATTGTAGAGAATGGCTTATATTCTATAGCTCTATCTTTCCTGTTAGATTATTTACTCTCTGAGAACTCTTAGTTTCTAAATCCATCCTATAAGGACAAGAAAGTCCACATATTATGTTTCCTTAATAAATTTTGCTAAAGGAGAGAACACTTTGTAAAAACACTCCCAATTTTATAGGTTAAAGAAGAGTTACTATGATGAAACAACATACCAAGAGGGTAATGCTCATTATCCAAACACATCTTCAAAGTTCAAGGCCTAGGAGGTTCAATATACAGGGTACTTTAGAATTATCTTCAACTCTTCACTCTTTCTTATGTTTATTTATGCAAGTAGTTGCAAAATTTTATCATTTCTGTCCCATTTGACCCTTTCTCTCCCAAATTATTATAATGGTCTTCTAGTTGGTTTCCTGACATCTTACTCATTGCATCCTCCACATTGATGCCAATTTTTTTTCTTTCTTTCTTTTTTTTTTTTGCTAAGGCAATTGGGGTTAAGTGACTTGCCCAAGGTCATACAGCCAGGAAGTGTTAAGTGTCTGAGACCACATTTGAACTCAAGTCCTCCTGACTTCAGGAGTGGTGCTTTATCCACTGTGCCACCTAGCTACCTCCAAAGGGATTTTTCTTAAACACAGATTAACTCTGTCATTCTCCAATGGCATTCTCATCCCTCTATAATCAAATATAAACTCCTCTACTTAACTTTGAATGCCCTTCAAAAACTGGCAGCTATCTTTTAAATCTTATCGGAACATTATTCCATCTTTTATACTCAGTAATCCACTTGAATTTTCCTTGTCTCTGTTCCTCACTTTCTACACTTCATCTCTTACCATCATTTCTTTTCCTTACTGTTTTCCATGCCTAGGATTCACTGCCTCATAGAATCCCCTCTTTCTTCAAAATGCAATGAAGTACCACATTTTTCATGAAGACTTTCTTGATTCATACTTGAAAACAATCTTGATCTGCTGTCAAACGACAATCTATATCTTTGTTTTCTCTCCCATTGGAATGAAAATCTCTAAATTTTTTTTTCATTAATTGTATCTGTATCTCTAAGGTTTACCGCAGAAGCTTGGACACTTAAGCACTTAAATAGTTGTTGATTGTTGATTGTTGATTTTTTTTTTTTCCTGGAAGAAACACAAATGGAAGAGACTACAATACTTGTAACCAGCTAATGGTTGTTTGCTTGGAGGAAGATGGGACCCATTTTTAGCCTCCTGAAGAACTGAATTATGTTTCTTGTTGAAAAAAGTACTTCTACCAACACCATAATTAGTTTCTTGATTATTTTCAAACAAAAAAGCTGGAATTATTATTGCTAACAAATTCTATTCAGTACAAATTTGTAGGCAATCAGCTTTTTAAAGGTCGTTTGGCAGAGGCATCTTTTCCAAGAATGTAGATAAATTTTCATTTGTCTTTTTTTAAAATGTGCAATATTGTTCACAACGTCTATAGCCTTCCGATCTTACGTTCTAGAGAAGGAATGCTGTTTAAAATTGCCACTTGTGATGAAAAGAAAGATATAGTCCTTTGCTCAATTGGATTCCCCTGTAATCATAGCTAATAACTATATTTTTCTATTACTAAACAATTCTGTTATTTTAATACTTTCAGTTAGTTGGATCTCTAGATAATACTAGGCTACTAGACAGACAGGACATTTCTGAGAAAACACCCGATTTTCTCCCTTTGTGCTAATTTTATTAAATGCTTGGGGATGTCCTGAAGGCAACTGCAAAAATGGAGATTTCTAGATTTCCTAAACAAAGGCCCCAAATGCAAATGTTTTCCCATTAATAGTTGTTTTATCCAGGGCAATCATCCAAAACATTTTTTCCCATTTCGATGGATTCTTAATCTACTTTTTGTTTCAACTTTAATCCTTATAAGTAAATCAGAGCTTTTAGGAAACCTTCTTTTGGGTCACTTTGTATAAGACGGTGATTTCCACCAAAGGCCCTCAGAGATAATATACTTAAGCCGCTTGCTGAACCACCAGCTCCAAGTACTAGGAATCAGATTTGTTGGCAGATGCCAGGAAGTGCCATAGATACATGTTTAAAAACTACTATAAGTAAAAAGCTTCCTAAGTGAGAGTAAAAGTTGGTCTCTTTTACTAGAAGAGAAAGTAAAACAGCTCATGTTATATAATATATCATCTTTTCAGTGAGAAAGAAGTATTTCTAAAATGATTAGTTGATTGAATAGATGGTTAAATAAGGGGAAAACATTTGATAAGCACTTACTATGTACCAAACAAGCCTGGTGTTAAATGTTGAGGTTACAAATATGAAAATCACGATCATCTTTGTTCTCAAGGATCTGGCACACTCATTGGGGAAATTTTTGTTCACTCATTAGAGTTGTGTCTGACTTTCCATGACTTTATCTGTGTGTGTGTTTGGCAAAAATATCAGAATGGTTTGCCATTTCCTTCTTCAGCTCATTTTATAGATGACAAATCTAAGGCAAACAGGTTTAAGTGACTTGTCTAGGATCACACAGCTAGTAAATGTCTGAGGTTTGATTTGAATGCAGTTCTTCCTGATTCCAGGCCTGATTCCCCTGTGCTACCCAGCTGAGAACGTTAAGCTATAGGATAATGGAAAGACGTAGAAATCCTCAGATTATAATAATAAGGTTAAGTTATATCATTTACTAGAGGGGTTATCATTTACTTAGGGGTTACAGAACTTAGAATCAGGTAACTTGGGTTAAGTCATGGTGGGCTTTAAGATGCAGGAGAAGGATAAATGGTGATCTCCATCTCACTAGAAGTTGTAGAATTGGTGATTCCCATCTCATTCCAGCTGTATGAGCAGGCAAACAGACTGAAAGGTTTTAGGAGGTCCTGTGGACCAGGGAAGGGAAAGAGAATTCAAGGACCAGTACCAGCGGATTGTGGAAAGAACAGGGAAAAGCCTCTGAAAAGGAAAAAAAAAAGGAAAGCAACATAAAAAGATTAGGGAAAATTCTAACCTGTGCTAGTAGTATTTCATGGTATTGTCAGGTAGAATAATGTGACATAGAAAAGAAAGAAGACCCAGTGGCTATTGGGAATAGTATTAGTACTACTAACAACAGAGAAGGAATATGGACCATTCCAGAAGAAGAAAGCTCTTAGGCTTCAAAGAAAGATGGTGTAGACATATAGGTGCCATCACAGGAAAGAACATCCATTAACAGACAGAGGAAGAAGAAATAAATAGCTATGGCTAGTTAGAGACTTCCTAATAAAAAAGCTGTATGTTGATTTGACACAATATAGAGGTCAACTGTCTTCTTAAACATCTATCTAGGAGGCTATTAAAAAAATAAAAACAAAAAAAAAAACAACTCCTGAGACTTGTCAGAATTTATTAAGTATCTACTGTGCTGAGCTGGGAGGTACAATGTGAAAAGCCCTTGACTTGGATTACGAAGATCTGAGCTCAAATATGACCTCAGAAATTTATTAACTGTAAAAATCATATAACTTCTTAGTTAAGGAAACTTAGTTTCCTCATCTATAATAATAACACTTTCCTCCAGGGATGTTGTGAGGATCAAATGAAATATTTGTGAAGTGCTTAGTACAGTGTCTGGCCTAGGGTAGGTATTTAAATCCTTCCTTCCTTCCTTTTTTTCCTATTACTTTGATTTGTTCAGGGGGTGCGATAGTAAGAGCAATGATTAATAAAAGAAAAAAAAATTAAAAATAAATGTCTCTGGGATGGCAAGCAGAGACATGTGGGAAAACTTTGGGTAGTATAAAAACAAACTTATCTACAAAAATGGATATTTTGAAATTTTAGTCTGAGACAGATTTCTGAGGTATGCCATCAGAAAACTCTCTGTGGCAGGTCGTGAATATGTACCAAGCCCAAGGTGCTCCAAAGATAAATTACAATTGCAGATTTTGGCTAGTTAACCCTTTTAAATCTTCAAGAATGCTGGAAAAGTGACACTGTTGATAAGAAGATGTATCAAAAGAAGACAAGCAAATGAAATCAAGCCTTAAATCATTTTGCAGCTGAAGATTAATCCTTGACCTGTGTATGTTGGCTTTCATACCAAAATGTAGAAGAGAACTAGAAGCCCTCCAGATCTGGAGAAACGTGTCCTTCATTTAGAAGCACCCAAGGGAGTCTGGCATCCTGTTTTTGCTATTCATCCACAATCAAGTCATCTGTAACTGAAACCATTCAAGGACATAAAAAAAGAGCAATATAAAAGAAAATAAGAGGAAAATTAATCTAGCAATAATGGGAAGAATGGATTTCAGGGGTGGGGGGGAGTAGGGAATATTAGTGGCAGGAAGAGAGATTAAGAAGACTCATTATATAATCCATGTGGTTTGTAAGGAAGGCCTGGCATTGGATATAGAGAGGAGACAGATGAGAATAGTTTCCTTATGAGTAGGGAGTATTTAGCTTCTTTTTCTTATATCAGTGTGGATTGATCAGCAGTTAATTTCTTTCTCTTTATTCTTTGTAATGGGTTAATCAGCTAAGCAATTATTCCTTCTAAATAATATAAATTCACTTAAAATGCATGAATCCAGAAAGGTTTTATGGTATCTCCCCTTTCTTTTCCTTTACTTTCTCCTCTCCTCTCCTCTCCTCTCCTCTCCTCTCCTCTCCTCTCCTCTCCTCTCCTCCAT
>JAJPUD010001587.1:122419-140010 GCA_023553655.1 Myrmecobius fasciatus
TTTTTTTTTGCATTTCTTCTGATTTTTATTATAAATGTGTAAGTATTTTAAAACAAGTATTTCCATATAGAAAGAACAGAAAAAGAGGATTGAAAATGTTTATCACATACATTTTGTTTCTTTTAAAAAAAACATTAGATTAAATTTAACATGATACAACCTTGCCTGCTTAAAGGTATTTTTGATTTTCCTCAAGGATAATGTCATCAGTGGTAGGGAGTTATCCAGCTAAAACTGGCCCAGAGAAAGTTAAAAGTCAAGTTTAGGTTCAGTTGTGAGGGTACCAAAACAAACAAACAAACAAACAAACAAACCCAAAAAACCCAAAACCCAGCGTTATAAGATAGTTCTCTCCTATAAATATTTTGCAAACCTTAAAGGACTATATGCTGTTGTTCAGTCATTCAATTATGTCAGATTCTAGTGATCCCATGGATTTTGTTCAGAGTTTTCTTGATAAAGGTAGTAGAATGGTTTTCTGTTTCCTCCAAAAGGTCTATATAAATGTTAGCTGTTATATTACTGTTATTGTTGTTATTATCATCTATGCAATGTGCCAGTTCTCTGGACGTTTCTTTTTACCTGTTTCTGGAACTCTGTCCACTTCTAGACCTAACTCACAACTTTAACCTAGATTCTACCCTCTGCCCTTGGTACAACCAATATTTCAAATTACCTGCCTTTGAATGAATGACTGGAGGAATCTGGCCCTTCCTTGAAAGGGCACTTTTAGATAGTGACCTTTTCCCTGAGTCTCCATTTCAGAAGTTCCAGCATGCTATATAGATAACTTCTATTCATAAACAAACTCAGGAGTACAGCTCCAAACTTTTCAAGGTCTAGCTTTATTGCAGAATGTCTAAGTTCACCAATAACAACAGCAACAACCATTTATTCAAATGTATTTAGGTTTGCAAAACATCTTACCTACAACATCTCATTAGAATTTTAGAACAACTTATGTAAGGCAGGTGCTATTATTATCTCCATTTTTACAGATGAGGAAACTGAATGATGTGATATGACTTGACCAATTTCATACAGCTAATAAATGACAGAGGCAGAATTACAAACTCAGTTTTTCCTGACTTCAAGTCTAACACTTTATCCATATTGTTACCTAGATGATAAAGAAGGCCCTTGCTATTGCATCAGGAATAGTTGTTCCCTTTAAGGTTGCATAAAGAAAATATACTTTAAAGTTCCAAACCAGAATTCTTTTTTGTTAAAATGTCATCCTAATGGCTCCTGAGCTTTGCAAAATAGTACGTGTACTGAAGCCTAAGGCTTGCTGTCGACTGCCCAGTATTAAATATGAGAAAGCAGGAATAAATATGTTCTTCTCATACCTTGGGCAGGTGTATAACTCATTTTGAGAGATGTAGTTGCTCATAGCAGTAAAGTTATTTACCATGGGGCCTCATTTGGGGCTGTGATCTATTTATATGTGGCCAGTTGTCTGCTGAAATGAACTTGCCTCCACCAATCAGATTTCTCTCAAAAACAAACTAGAAGGTGAAAAATATTCTAATCCTACCGAAGGAAAATGAAAAAGAAGCTGAGAAGGGAAAACAGATTGGATTCTGGTTAACTCTGAGGCTGTTGGCAAACAGTTTCTAGAGGAATTGTGTGAACCTGAATGTAGTCTGATATCTATGGTATTCTTTGTGAAGACTGAATAGATTGAAGATGATGGAGGAATTTTCTTTTTAATACATAATTTTCTTTTTATAATTTATTTTGATTTCCAGTAAGTGGTGTGTTTGTGAATTTTTAGCAGCAGACACTCTGGGGGAAAAAAGAAATTAGACATGGCATTCTTTTGAGTTGAATCTTCATTATTAATATTTTCTCCAATACTTTCTTAAATCTAGACAACTAACAAAATAAACCAAACCCTGATTCATAGCATTTTCTGATTTCCAAAATGTAAATTCTCACACTGAGAATTTTGGGGAGTGGTGGTGCTAGTTTCACCTGCCTCCAGCACATCTTTGTTTCCACTAATGAAAATGGGTACAACTGTTCAGTAAAAAATTTTGGATTTGCAGTTGGAATATTGGGTTCCAGTTCTGGCTTACTTCCTACATGACTTTTTTCTAGTCTCAGATTCCTAATTTGTAAAATGAAAGTGTGTGTGTGTGTGTGTGTGTGTGTGTGAATATATACATATATAAAATATAAATATATATATTTGATATAAATATATATGTAGATATAGGTACATGTGCATATATAGACATAAATAGATGGATGCATACATAAATATATCCATGTTTAACTATAACCTGCTTGGGGAAAGTTGAAGAGAGGAAATGGGAAAAAATGTAGAAAGTGTGTAACAGAGAACAAAAGAAAAATTACAAGGAAGAAAAGAAAAGATAGATCATCATGAATATAATGTCTTCTATTATATCTGCTTTCTTGAAATAGAAATGGAAATTTATTGTTACATATTTTGAATCCTCCCTGATGTTCTGCTGGACACATTATAAAGTTGTTGTTTTTTTCTCTTTTTCTATCTTTCTTTTTAAAACTTTTTTCTTATTTTATATTTGTTTTAAATTAAAATTTTTTTTTAAAATGAAGGGATAGGATCAGATCATCTTTTGGCTCAAAATACATGATCTTATTAAGATTAAATAGAAGGATCTAGTTAAGGATAAGAAAGAATAAAGTAGGCAGGCCTATGGAGAATTATTCAGTCAGACAAGTAAAGTCTTTATAAAAATGGGAAGCATTCTCTTTTGCCCTCACATCTTGCCTTTCAGAGTTCTTCACCTTCATAGACTTTCAGTGAACTTAAGTGGCTCCTGGATCGACAGAAAAGGCCATTTAGTTCCTTATTTTAATATGGACTTCTCATTAGGACTCTATGTTCTAGATTGATTCCTTCCCCCTTTCCTTCATCTCCAGTGATTTTATGGACACAACAAAAGCCAGATATTCAGGACTGATGATGGAGCACTAGATTAACATAGATTAGATGTCTACTATAGGCTAAGTGGCATAAAGAGGAAAAAGACAGTGGACCTCAAATTGTCCCTGAACTCCTGGAACAAATGATGAGAAGCACCCTGGGAAAAGCAAAAAGTATTTTGGATTTAGAATCAATCAAACTGTATTAGTCCTGGGTTTGCCCCTTATCTTTGGCCAAATCTCTGGGCCTTATTTCTCCAATCTATAAAATGAAAGGATTGGATCAGATGATGCTTTAGAACTCTTTAGCTTCTAACACTCTCTGTGACTTTAAGTTTATTTCTCCAACATATAAAGAGTTGTTATTATTCAGCCATTTCAGTTTATGTCCAACTCTTCATGAGCCCATTTGGGGTTTTCTTGGCAAATATACTGGTGGGGTTTTTTATTTGCATCTCCAGCTCATTTTACAGATGAGGAAACTGAGGCAAACAGGGTTATCTGACTTTCCTAGAATCACACATCTAGGAAGTGCCTGAGGCCAAATTTGAACTTAGGAAGATGAATCCTCTTGACTCCAGGCCCCACATTCTATATAATGCACCTAAACAAATGTCCAGCATGGAATCTTTAGTTATACTAGTTATTGTTGTAGACTAAATAGGATGTTTATTGGGGACATTTTCTGGGCCCCTTAAAATTGTATCTTTTCCCTCTATGCCTAAGGCTAGTATTTTGTCAAATTCTGATTTTTTTGACAATGAGGAAATTGTTAGTGGGCTCAGTCAGTAAGCAAAAGGTAGTTACATCATTGTAAATATGCACTCTCCATCTGGGGCACTCTTAGGGCAACTGATCTTGCCCAAAGAACAAGCAGGTATGGCTTTTTGCTTGGCAGTTTTTCTTGAAACTCCATTGAATGAGCCTATTCAATCACAACAAATACTTAAGTACCTACTATGTGCTAGACACAGCACTGAGGACAAAAATATAAAGAATGAAACAATTCCTAATTTCAAGACACTGGAATTCTTTTTAGTATTTCACTTTCCTTCCTTTCATCTATGCCAAGTACTTCAGTTTCCTAGAACAAATCCCAGAAGGACTTTTTTTTTAATTAGAAAAGACCTCCAAATTTTCCAGAATGAGACCTCCCTAAGGAATCCATTTCCAATCCTTAGGTTTGTTAGACTTTCAGTTTCCTAGAGTCTGTTTTTGCCTTTATTTGTATGTCTCCTGCTTAGCATAGTGCCTAACACATAAAAGTTTTTTAGTAGGGACTTGTGACTAGACCTTTTAGTTTAAGAGTTTTAATTAAAATTCTTCTAAATCTAATTTAAGCCAAATGCTTATCTTTCTACTCTAAATTCCTTTCCCTTCCTGGATTAGAATGTGGAATGAAGTAATTCCTTTAACCAACAAGCTCTGCAAGACCCATTCCCAACAATTCCCTCTCTAGACTCTTAAATCCTCCCAAATTGCCATTTTAGAAGGAATTATGTGACACAACATTACATCTCAAGCATATGTAAAGTTGAACCCGGAATGCAGCCATATAGCCAACAGGAAGGATTCTGGAAAGTTGAGAGGGCTACTAATTCCCTCTTCTTTGGTTATTCTGACATTGACATATGTCCACACCAGAACCTGGTGTGCTTCAGTGTTACCTTGGCTGTTGTCCTTTGTTCTCAAAGAGCACTAAAATGATATCACTATGTTAGAATTGAGCTACAGTGGAGTAAACTCTCCAATTGGGCATTTTGTGTTTCTTTTGAACTAATTCAATTCTGCTTTGCTCATGGAACACAGTACCTTCTCTGCTGAGGGCATGTCATGCTGGACAGTCTTGTGCCAATGTCTGCCATGTTATACAATCAATTCTAAAATTTCTAAGAGAGACCTTGAGAGTGTCATCTTCTCTGTGCTTGCCCTGTTTGAGTTTTCCATAAAATAATCTTTTTGGCAAGTATGTATTTGGTAATCAAACAATGTGGACAGCCCAGTGGAGTTGTGTTCTCTGCAGTTGAGTTGAAATGCTTGGCAGTTTAGTTTGAGAAAGGACCTGGAGACCTTCAGAAGCTTCCTAAGACAATTTAAATGGAAGTGGCTTCAGGTCTAGTGCTCCATTCCCCTAGCAGCCCCCCCTAGTAACCTGTTTCCTACCAATCATTAATTGAATGCCTTCCCCATGCTTGATATTGTAAGCACAGAATTAGAACTATAAAAAGTAAAACCAAATCAGAGAGTAGAACTGTAAGATTCTGAAATAGCTAAGTGATTAATGAAAAAAAAATCTAGTTGACTTATCAGTCCATCTAGATTGCTAATCAAGCCGGAAATGACAAACATTTGAAGCATCACTAGGATTCCTGGAATATGCTATCACACTCTGAGAAACTCACTTCCCATTGATTTTCAGCCAGAGGATACAGTATGGAAGTTTGTTGTTACTCAGTTGTTTTCAGTCATGTATGATTTTTTGTAAGCCCAGTTGGGGTTTTCTTGCCAAAGATACTGGAGTGGTTTGCCATTTCCTTTTCTAACTCATTTTATAGATGAAGAAACAAACAGGGTTAAATGACTTGCCCAGTCACACAGTGTTTGAGCCCAGATTTGAACTCGGGAAGATGATCCTTTCTGACTTTTAGTCTGGCACTCTATCCACTGTGTCACCTAACTGAGGTGACAAGGTAGGCAGATAGGATAACCATGATGTATATGTGAGTTGTGTGTGTGTGTGTGTATGCATGTATGTTTTATAGGGTCATTATATGTGAAGAAGAAAGGGATTATTTAGTTCAAAGTTCCTTCATTTTTCAGATTCAGGTAAATAAAGTACTTTGCCAAAATCTTCAGCTCATTAGCAGCAGAGGTAGGGACAGTATCCAGGTCATCTTAAATTCAATGTTCTTTCTATTCTTCCATACTTTTCATATATGTATACATGATCATATGCAACGTATATGTGATCACATATAATGTATATATATGTGTGTTTGCCTGTGTATACATACATATATCCAATCTTAATGGTAATTAGGTGGTACAGTGTTTAAAGTACCAAGCCTAGAGTCAGAAAGACTTATCTTCCCAAGTTCAAAATCAAATCTCAGACACTTCCTAAGTTTCCTCATCTGTAAAATGAGTTGTAAAAGAAAAAAGGAAAAGTACTCCAGTATCTTTGTCAGGAAAATCCCAAATGAAGTAATGAAGAGTCAAACATGACAAAACACTGACAAACAACAGAAGTAGCAAAACACACAAACTCATCGAGTGTTTATGTCAAGGATTGCAAATGAAAAAATGGCTGGATGAGCTAGATGAGCTCATCAAGACAAATTTGTAACATCTATACACATAAATATTGTAAATCATTCACAAAATGGCTTGAGATTTTGTTTTTGTTTTCACTAAGATATCCATCTGCTTTTTAAACATACCTGGAAGATATGATCTCCTTTGCCCATGGATATGTCCTGCAATAACGATCTGGTCAACACTATGTTAACCACACCCACTGTGGAGAATTGACCCATTTCTCCATTGGTTGTTGAACATCTATCCAACTGTATATTTGGCATCAGGGAAGGCTGATTCTCTGGAAACTTAATTTACATTCCATCTTGCCTTAAGTAGTGCCCTTGCAGATATGATAGCACTGTTCGGCCAAGTATGTAGCCTTCTTAATGGTAATGCATGTAGAATAGGAGCCTGGCACCTAGATTGCATTTTAAACACATTCCACACCATTAGGCAGCCCCCATCACTCAGCAGATTGACAGCAGCATATTATGGGAACCTAACAGCCCAGCAATGAGCTCTACCTCTTCTAGAGCTACTTGATCCAATCCTTCCACTGAGTGGAGCATTTTCAGGGTCTCCATCCTCTCAAAAAAAAAAGGTGGGATGAGGAGAAATAATTATTCAGGATACCCATGACTCTGATGGGAACACAGAGCAGAGAGGCAAGCTGTGAGATGAATGATCCTTTTTTGCTATTTTCCTTTGGGGGATTATTTTTCTAATAATAAAAGTAAGAATAATCCTTTTTATTCCTGTAATTTTTTTTCACATTTCTCTATCATTCTTTGCCTTTCTGTATTTTTGTACTTTTTTTTGCATGTAGTCTTGTGAGACATGGCTTCTCAGACATCTCCTAAACATTGCCTGCTATAAATTCTAGGAAGGCTGTATAAGAACTCTTACCTTTGTACAATAGCTTCCAAGATCCCATCTATCTCTAGAAATTTGACCCTATATTTCTATGACCTTGGAAAATCTTAGCAAGACTATGAGGGAGTGATTGACTGGCTTCCTTCCCAAATGCCAGGGCAGACAAAGCTTTGGTTCAACTAACTATACCTAGGGGAGGATCTGCTTTGTTGGAATGTGCCTTGCATTCTCCAGCACAAGATGAATGAACAACAACAACAACAACAATTTATTAGCTTGTTCGTTTACACTTTATTGTGCACCAGGCGATGTCTTGAGCACTGTGGTTACAAAAAACAGAAATGAAACAGTCTCTGTCCTTAAGAACTTATATTCTGTAGGGGGATATAGGTCTACAGATGAGGAAATATAAGGCATACATACAAAACAAATGCAAAATAAATGAGGAAAGGACATTAAAGAAATCAGTTAAAAAACTTTGGGTCACTTTAGTTGCTCCTTAAAGGCAGTGCAGGATTCTAGGAGACTGAAGTGAGGCAAGAGATCACACCAGGCATGGAGAATAGCTACTGATGTGGAAGAAGTGAACAATAAGCAAACCAGTTTGGCTGGAATGTAGAGCACATGAAGGGAAATAATGTGTAATCCATAGGAGGGAAAATAGGCTGGGGGCAGCTTGCAAAAGATATTTAAATATCTCATAGAGGGACTTATAATTATGTCCTAGAAACAATAAAGAATCAATGAAGTTTATTGAATAAGAGGAGAGAGGAAAAGAGATGATTGAAATCTTTAGATAGCACCTACTATGTACCAGGCATTGTGCTAAGTGCTTTTTTTAAAGTATTTTATTTTTCCAAATATATCCAAAGATAGTTTTCAACATTCACCTTTGCAAAATCTTTTGTTCTAATTTTTTCTCCTCTCTCCTCCCCTCCCTAAGCACAAAACAATCCTATAAGTTAAATGTGCAATTCTTCTAAATATATTTCTATATCTGTAATGCTTGTGCTAAGTGCTTTTTACAAATATGATCTCATTTGATCCTCACAATAATTATGTGAAGTAGTTTCTACTATTGTACACATTTTACAGTTGAAGAAACTGAGGTAATCCAAAGTTAAGTGACTTGTCCAGGATTACACCTCTAGAGACTGACATGGTCAAAACCTATTCTTTAGAATTATAAATTTGACAACTATATGAAGGATAAATTTGAAGGAGAAGAGAAATTTGATGCAAAGAGACACTGAAACTATTGCAATAGTATTAGAAGTAATATTGAAAACTTGGCAACCATTTAGAAAAAGGGAGAGTGAGTGAGAACAACAGGTAATTCTTAGGTTATTAAATTGGACGACTAAAGAATCATGGATCCTTTGTGAGAGACATAGAAATTAGGAAAAGGAGAAACAGAGTTTAGGGGTAAAGCAAATCAGTCTTGTTTTTGATATGAGTTTCAGATGCTTATCAAGCATCTAAAGGGATGTGTAGCCTAACTTTTTTCAGAATTAGGAAGATCCGGTTTCAAGTGGCACTTCTGATGTGGAATAGCATTGAATTTCAAAGCAAGCCAATTGACCTTTCAGTAGCCCAGGAAGCTCTCTAAGATTGTACGACTTAGGGGAGTAGCAGATTTTCACAAGTAGAGAAAGCTTCCACAGCAGGAATTGAAGATTTGGAAATCATCTGCATAGAAATGATTATTATACTCAATGAATCCAAAGAGACAAAGAAAAGGATAGATACAGAGACAGAGTCAGAAGACAGAATGACAGAGATGGAGAGACAGAGAGTGACAGAGACAGAGACAGACAGGTATATATAGAGAAGAATGACACACAGAGAGAGAAACAGAAAAAGACAGAAGTAGAAAGTTTAGGAGAGATCCCTGGGGTACATCTAGGCATAGGATTTAGAAGATGGATGATGATGTGCAAAGGAGACATAAGTATTAGTTGAAAGATGGATTTCATTTAAAGTGAAATAGATAAGAGGAAAATAGCATTTAGTATTTCAATGATGCTTTCTCTTCTGGCTGCTGGTATATTCAGCTCCATTAATATGAGCAATACATGTATATGCAGCCAATTCAGGTAAGAGATCCACAAGGCTAATTCCATTCAAGATAACTTGTTTTTTTTGTCCTATCTCCCAAATTCCATCCTTAGTACTCCTGAGGAATGAAGTCAGGATATGATGACTCCAGGTAATAATCCAAAACAAAAAGTTGGATACAGCTAAAAGGAGAGTCTAATTGGGGATACGAGTTGGAAACAATTACATTAACTATTATATTGTAAATTCCTTGAGAGGAAAGACTATCTTTTGCTTACTTTTGTATCCCTAGGGCTTAGCACAATGTCTGGAACATAATAGGTATTAAATAAATGTTTATTGGCTATGAACAACCCAATATACAGGATAAATTAGAGATAATAAAGTGAAAACACTAGCATTAAGTGGGGTGAGGTCTTCTTACAGAAAAATGGGAATTTAGCTGGGACTTGAAGGGAGCCACAAAACTAGGATGTGAAGATGAGGAGGGATTATATTACACAGGCGAGAAACAGTCACTAAATATGTCTGGAGTCTAGAAATGTAGTGCCTTATGAAAAGAACAGCCAGGATTATAATCCAGTATTATTGGGCATCTAGGGAGGTGGGAAGGCCAGTATGTAAGAAGATTAGAAAAGGAGAGGACCCTTCCAAACAAGGATATGCTAGCATTCATTATTCAATAAAGACTCTTATTTGAAAATCACAGTGGTCCTGGGAGTGACCACTTCCTTAATCAGCTATAGTCAGTAGAATTGTAATAGCAGTGGCCAAAGAGCTGGGAAACCAACTCCTCTCAATTCCAGTGCCTTCCTTCTTTTTACTTATTTACAATTTATTCTGTATAGAGCTTGCTTTTAAATATTTATTTGCATGTTGTCTTCCCCATTAGACTAAATTCTTCAAGGGCAAGGACTGTTTTTTGCCTCTTTTTGTACCTTTAAAGCTTAGTACAGTGTCTGGAACACGGTATTTAATAAAGATCATTTATTTTTTTGATTCTAATCCCTTTGCTGCCATTAATTATGTGATCTTAAATGAGCCACTTCCCATATCGGGACTCATTTTCCTTATTTGCATAGAAGTGTAGAGAGACAGATAGGAAGTGGTTTCCAATGTACCTTTCAATTATAAATATTGTACTAGAAATTACCATAGTAATTTAATATATGATAAACCCAAAGATCTGAACTTTTGAAACAAAAACTCCTTATTTGACAAAAATTGCTGGGAAAAGTGGAAAACAGTATGGTAGAAATTAGGTATAGACTAATATCATACATGACCTATCAAGATAAGGTCAAAATAGGTACGATTTATGCATAGAGGGTGATATTGAAAGCATATTAGGAGAGCATGGAATAGTTTATCTGTCAGATCTAGGGATAAGGGCAGAATCTAGCCCTTGATTCTATTGGAAATGGGTCATGTGAGGGGACACTGGCATAGATGAGGAGTAGGGAAGATAAATACTTAATTTCTTTTTCTTCTCTTCCACTCCTACAAATTTAGAGCAAACAGTAGGAAGCAGCCTTTTAAGGGCAGGTGCCAGGAATTACTCATGAAAAACTCAAGCCTGCCTAGAAACTGCAAAGCTGCCAGGTTCTATATTCTCCTACAGATATGAAGTGTCACTTTCAGTTCAGAGGTGGGTGGGGGACATTTTTGTGTTTTTTTTTTCATGCATTGAAAACAACGTGTGCACTAAGAGATGTGTACAGATGTTGTTTCCCTTAGCATGTCACAACAGCATATGGAAAGCTAAGTTACATCATTCCGCTTCTCCTTTCTGTCTCCTCCCCTTCTCCACCTCCTCCCTGGGGGATACAACAAGATCTAGATGCCTTCATCAAATGAAACACCACGGAGAAACTTCAGGAGAAGTTACCTTTTCCTTGCCTTCCTAAAGTCAAGTGAAACCTCTCCAGAGCACCTATTATAGGAGGGCAATTCCCAGGTAATTGATGAGCAAGCCTTAGTGAGGGATGGGACAGGGAAGTCCCCAAACTCAGCATAGTGTATGTCATTGTGGATAAGATCAATGAGTAAATAAATGTATGAAATAATGAAAAAGCATGCAAATAGAAAAGTGAGAGTCCTTACTTTTAAGGTGCTAACATTCTTTCTTGCTTTTATCAATTTTATTGGTAAATTTTGGTAATCTAAATTTTTCCTGTCTCTGCCTTAACAATCTGAAAGAATTATTTAAAAAAAAGAAAAGAAAGAAAGAAAGAAGAGGGAGAAAAATCAATAAAACCAATTACTACATCAAAATAAAAAACCTGATGATATATACAATGTTCCATACTCGTGGACAACTAGGTGGTACAGTGCCTGGAGAACCAAGTCTGGAGTCAGGAAAACCTGAGTGCAAATTCAGTCTTAGATGCTTACCAGCTATGTGAACTCGAACAAATCAGCTAATTTCTATTTTCCTCTGTTTTCTCATCTGCAAAATGGGGATAATAATAGGACTAATCTTGCAGGGTTGTTGTGAGGATCATATAAGATAATATTTTTGTATACATATAATTTTACTATTTATTAAAATCAAAAGCAAATTTGCATACTAATAAAATGGATATACTGGTTTATTTTTTTCCCCTTCATCGAATGTTTTTTATTGAAAGCTGGATGATCATTTATCTTCTAATTTATTATTTATTGCAAACATTTACTTTTTTAAATTAAAACTTATTCATTTTCAAACATATACATAGGTAATTTTCAATATTCACCCCTGCAAAAATTTGTGTTCCAAATTTTTCCTCCCCTAGATGGCAAGCAATCCAATATATGTTAAACATGTATAATTCTTCTATACATATTTCCACAAATATCATGATGCACAAGAAATATCAGAGCAAAAAGGAAAAAATGAGAAAGAAAACAAGCAAACAAGCAAGCAAACAACAACAAAAAGAGTGAAAAATATGTTGTGATTCATACTCAGTTCCCATCATCCTCTCTCTGGATGCAGATGGTTCTCTTCATAAGGTAATATTTTTAAAGTATTTAGCACTGTGCATGGCATAGAGTAGGTGCTATAAACTACAACTACTCTTAGATCCCTACCTGCAATGGGTGGACAAGGTGTCTTCTCATATCTTTTTGGGGACCAGGTTTGCTTTTTTGTAATTTTGCACATTCATTTTCAATTGTTTTGTGATTGTTGTTCTTTGTATTATTTTTTGACATCAGTTCCTTCATTCTTTAGCAGTTCACATAAATCTTTCCATGTTTCTCTCTACTCATGACTTTTGTCTCATCACTAAACTTCAATGACTCTGCAAGAGAGTAAGACTGATAATCATGTAACTGCTTTACTTATATGCAATTCACATACAAATTAAGATACTTCCTTGTGATGTCATTGGGTGTTTTTAAAACAAGAGACTAACAACAACAACAACAACTCTTTTTTTAATATTAAAGCTTTTTATTTTCAAAAAATATGCATGGATAATTTTTCAACATTGATCCTTGCATAGCCTTCTGTTCTAAATTTTTCCCTCCTTCCCCCCAACCCCTCCCCTAGATGGCAAGTAATCCAATATATATTATACACGTTAAAATATATGTTAAATCCAATATATATAAACATCAAAAAGAAAAGAAAATGAATAAGAAAGCAAAATGCAAATGAACAACAAAAAGAGTGAGAATGTTATGTTATGATCCTCACTCAGTTCCTGCAGTCCTCTCTCTGGGAATCTTCATCACAACACTCTGGCTCTCTTCATCACAAGACCATTGAAATTGGCCTCAATCATCTCATTATTAGAAAGAGCCACATCCGTCAGAATTGATCACTATATAATATTGTTGTTGTTATGTACAATGATCTCCTGGTTCTGCTCATTTCACTTTGCATCAGTTCATGTAAGTCTCTCTAGGCATTTCTTTTACAACAATAATATTCCATAATATTCATAAACCATAACTTATTCAACCAATTGATGGGCATCCATTCAGTTTCCAGTTTCTTGCCACTACAAAAAGGACTGCCACAAACATTCTTGCACATGTGAGTCCCTTTCCCTCCTTTAAAATCTTTTTTGGATATAAGCGCAGTAGAAACACTTCTGGGTCAAAGGGTATGCACAGTCTGATAACTTTTTGAGCATAGTTCCAAATTGCTCTCCAGAATGGTTGGATTCGTTCACAGTTCCACCAACAATGTATCAGTGTCCCAGTTTTCCCACATTCCCTCCAACATTATTTTTTCTTATTATCTTAGCTACTCTGAGAGGTGTGTAGTGGTATCTCAAAATTGTCTTAATTTGCATTTCTCTGATCAATAGTGATTTAGAGCACCTTCTTATATGACTAGAAATGTTTTTTTCTTCATCTGAAAATTGTTTTTAATCCTATGACCATTTATGAATTGGAGAATGACTTGAATTTTTATAAATTTGATTCAATTATCTGTAAATTTTAGAAATGAGGCCTTTGTCAGAATGCTTAAATGTAAAAATGTTTTCCCAATTTATTGCTTCCCTTCTAATCTTGTCTGCATTAATTTTGTTTGTACAAAAACTTTTTAGCTTAATGTATTAATTATTATTAATTAATTATTAATTCAAAATTATCTAAACAATAACAACTCTATCACAATTTGTTTAATAGCCCTGAGGTGTTGGAGTATCTCTTACCTACTGCCATCAACTTGAATGGCCAATGGCTGTTCCCTATATGGTTGAGGGCTATACACTAATGTCTCACTTAAGTTAACCAATTAACTTTAATTAGCTTCTGCAAAAGGATAATTACTTCAAAGATATAGCAAGGACAAATGCACAAACATCTCTTTTCCCTCTCCTACTCCATTATACTCTCCATTATAACTGAAGGAATAAGTTAAAATTTTAGCTCATTTCCTATACATCATGGTTTCTACCAAGTTCATGTCCAAAAATGGAGTGTTTGCTGGCTGAATCCTCATCTCAACTGAGCTGGGGTCCTGAAAATCACGATCCTCAGGGCATTGATACTGTGCTGGCTGTAAAACTCAGCCTAGATTTTGAATTTTGGATGCTGGCATCTTACTCTCTGACCTCTTAAAACTTGCAAGATCAGAAACTACTCACCAATTCAACTCATGACTCAACCAGAATAAGAAAGAATAAATGAAAAGGCTAAGGATGGAAAGTCCCTTCTCAGGCTCACATGGTCTCAGAGGAGAAAAGATCCTAAGATACCACCTATTAGAGTATAGTCTTTCACTTTATGCAATGGCTGAGGAAGTCACTGTAAAAAGCTGGAATGGATGGCCAGAGCTGACTCAGACCTTTTTGAAAGATGCTAATAGTTCTGGCTCCATAATTCCTCAAAAAACTTTCCTTCCAACCACATGGCTAACCAATCAAAGCTAGCTATGAAATGCATGCTGTACTGTCTCCCTTATATATCATCACAATTCTCCAGGAAACAAACTCCCTAGGCTCTCCACGTGGAAACGTCATCCCAAGCTCTCTGCACATGGGCCAGGTCTCCATAACACTTATATTAATGAAGACATATACCAGCAGCCAGGAGAACAATCTATCTATTGCAGGAGGCTGAGATCGAAAGAGCATAAGTTCTATTGAAAATTAGGAGTTTTAGGTAGATTTTTTAAGTAGACTTAAAACTGAATCAGACCATTGAGATCATCTAGTCCAACTCCTTCACTTTATAGATGAGGACAAGAAGGCCTTAGGTGATGAAGTGAGTTGTCCAAAGTCACATAGTACTTTTTGTTGTTTAGTCAATTAGTTGTGTCTGACTCTTTGTGCTGCATTTGGGGCTTTCTTGATAAAGATACTGGAGTGATTGGCCATTTGCTTCTCCAGCTCATTCTATAGATGAGGAAACTGAGGCAAACAGTTGAGTGACTTGTCCAGGGTCAAACTAGATTAGGTCCTCTTGACTTCAGGACTATCACTTTATTCACTGCACTACTTAGCTACCTAAAACACTTAATGTTAGAAGCAATATTTGACTTTAAAGCCAATTTCCTTCCAATCATCCAACATTACAGATCACACTTTGACCTCCCAAAACCTATGAAGGAGATATGATGAAAGAGATATTTCCGGCCAGGAAAGTCTTGTGGAAAACCCTTATAATCTCTCTATTTTTTGTGAGCTTGACTTTTCTGTGCCTACCCCCTACAGTGTGTTCTGGCTGTTAACCCAAGTCAGATTTCTCCCAATCTTGACTTGAATTGAGTTAGGATTTTGACGTGGTTGTTATATAATAAAAATAATATCCCAATAGTAATAATCACAATAATAATGATGATGATGTTAGTGATGATAATTGCATTTAGATAATGCTTTAAGATTTGCAAAGGGCCTTACACATCTTAGTTTTAGCCCATCTGCCAAGGTGATTTCACCAGGAAATTGTCACTGCACATGTTACAGCTTCTTGAAACCCCAGGTGAGAGTTGAGTGCCAGATATCAAAGGAAGATGAGTAGCCCTGAAAAGGGCTCAGCAAGCCAGATGTATTAGTCTTCCTTGAACACCTAGAGTTAAATCTAATTCACATTTAAGTTAAGATGTCGTTCATGATGTCACTGGTCCTCTTTGAAAATGAAGAATGAACAAACTGTTATCTCATCTTATTCTCACACCAACTCAGTGAGTAGGTAAGAATATTATTTTTAAATTTAATTTGTAGAATAAAATGGTCACTTCCATAACATAATGTAAAAATGATTGTACATGAAATTGCAAATCAAATATATACAATTTGCTATTCTTTTTAAATATATAATAAAATTATCATATGAATCTTTTTTCTTCCCTCCTTACTCAAGAGATGGCTACCATTAAACACAAATAGGTATATATATATATATAATTATTCTATGTATTCTTTTCTTTATCAGTTTTTTCAGGTGCAGATAGGATCTTTCTTCATATGAACTGATTTGCTATTTTGAAGAGCAATCTGGAATTGTGCACAAAGAGTTGTTAAACTACCTATATCCTCTGACACAGCAATACCACTACTAGGTCTATTTCCAAAAATGATTATTGAAAAAGGAAAAGAACTTATATGCTGTAAAATATTTGTAGCAGCTCTCTGTGGTGGCAAAGAACGGGAAATTACAGGGATACCCATCAACTGGGGAATGACTGAAGAAGTTATGGTATATGATTGTAATGGAATACTATTGTGTTATAAGAAACAATGGACTCAAAGACCGTAGGAAAACTTGGAAAGACCTGCATAAAATAATGAAGATCAAAGTGAGCAGAACCAAGAAAACAATGTATACAGTAACTGCAATACTATTTTAAGAATGACTTTGAGCAACATATGGTTGTGATTGAACACTACTATGATATAAGAATAGAAAAATTTTACAAAGGAAATTTTACAGATTTCCAAGACCTGTTTCTTTCAAAAGTAGCTATTAAGTATGACAGGCAAATCACTAATTGGAATTATTATCATTCCAATTCCAGGTCCTAGTATCTGGTACTTCCTTCAAGTGTAAAAGAAGATTGTAAGTAAAAATAAAAATGTAGGGCATCCAATGACTTTACTACTTTGTGGGACTGCTATAGACCTTGCAGGGCAGAAATGAAAACAAGTATTTGGTTTTGGTCATAGTGTTCTAAGGGATGAGGCAATAGGCCAGAGCTACCTAGATTTAGAATCCTTTGTGACAGTGTGGACTTGGGACACAAGGCTAAGCCTAATGACTACCCTAGATGGTCAGGTGCATTTATGGTCAGCACAAATCAAATTTCAGTCTCTGAGCAAAAGTGTCATCAGAAAGGAAAACAAAAAAAAAGAGAAAGAGAAAAGAAAAGCCTGTGAAACACCAAACAACTCTGACAAAACCCAATAAGATGAGTTCAGTGTCATGAAACCAGAAACATGTGGATTCAATTTCCTTTGAAATCCAGATATATTTGAAAAGTGGACAAAATAATAATTAGGATAGAGGGGAATCAGAATTTTGACTCTATCTTCAAACAGAGCTTAAAGTATATTATTTAGTATTGCTGGCTTTGCTTTATCTTTTTATAGTTAATGTGAAATGAAGCTACAGAGGATTTTCAAGGCAGAAGGGAACTCAGAGATCACCTAATCAAATAGATTTCAAGCTTTTTACACTGGTAGGATTACCCATTCATTTTATTTTATTTATTTTTTTTTTATTAAAAGCTTTTTATTTACAAAACATATGAGTGACTTTTCTACATTGACCTTTGCAAAAACTTATTTTTCCCAAGCTTTTCCCATCCTTCCCCCCACCCCCACCCCTAGATGACAGGTAATCTAATACATGCTAAATAGGATAAATTATATGACAAGTCCAATATATGTATACATATCTGTACAGTTATCTTACTGCATAAGAAACATCAGATCTAGAAAGAGAAGGAGAAAAAACAACCTAAGAAGGAAAACAAAATGCATGGAAATATTCACAGA
>JAJPUD010001587.1:141105-167393 GCA_023553655.1 Myrmecobius fasciatus
AAAAAATAGAACAGTCCCCAGATCCTGACATTATGAAAACAATCCCAGATAAAGCCACAAAGGCAGACTTAAGTTGGTCTCCCTTTCAGAAGGCTTACCTGGATGATTGCATTAAGAATCTCAAAAGAGAGCTAGAAGAAGAATGGGGAAATAAATTGAGATCAGGGCAACAGAAATATCAAAAACTGGAAAACAGGACTGGTGAATTGGAAAAAGAAAACAGTTCACTGAAAAACAAAATTGGTGAATTGGAAAAAATCACCAATTCACTGGAAAATAAAATTGGTGAACTGAAAAACAAAATTGGTGAATTGGAAAAAGACAACAATTCACTGAAAAACAAAATTGGTGAATTGGAAAAAGACAACAATTCACTGAAAAATAAAACTGGCAAAATGGAAAAAGAATGCATTGAATCCAGAAATTCAATTGGCCAGCTACAAAAGGAGCTAAAAAAGATAACTGAAGGAAATAATACTTTAAAAATTAAAATTGAACAAATAGAAGTAAATGACTCAATAAGACTTCAAGAATCAGTTAAACAAAAACAAAAAAAATGAAAAAATAGAAGAAAATCTCTTTGGGATATAGGCCCAGTAGAAACACTGCTGGGTCAAATACCCATTCATTTTAAAGGAACCCTTGCAGATAATTATTTTTAAATGATTTTTTTAATGACTACTAGCAAATTTATCAAATAACAGGGAGCTGGTTTTTAAAAAAATTAGGTTTTCAAATCAATTTTATTCTGAATCTAATATTATCAAAAATTACTCATTGTAAAAGATGTGGTTGTTTTTTGTCAATAATCAATAAATGTTTCATAATTGGGAACATTATTGGAAACATTATTGGATGTGATAACTCATTTGTGTTTCACAGCAATCTTCATTTTATTTTTGCTCTTTACTCATGCAAGCCTGGATCTACTGGTTTTACATTTTTTTTAACCACTTCTAGGAATTTCCCTCTTCCAATTCTTTGTGTTTTCATTACCTATGATGGCTGTATATTTTCTAGGAGCTTCAAAAGCAATGAGTTGCTGAAACTAATTGTTTCTGCTTGCTGAAATGCAAATAGGGTAAACATAAATTTTACTACTTTAGGCACACAGTATCCTATTCTGGTTGACCTGTCCCTTTCCCTCTGTTCCTTAGCCTAGATTGTATGCCGAAATGCTAGCTGTTTGTTAGTCTCTAACATGTTTTTGCTTCTGAAGAGTTTTAGCTCTACTAGCCAGAGCAAACTTATAATTATAAGTTAGAACTGGGATTTCCACTGCTTTTGAAAGAGGAAAGGGAGACATGTGTGGAGGATAGATTTTGTTGCAATTTTGTGTATCAGGTTTTTCAATGTATTAATTAATTTCTCTGCTAGTCACATGGGAGGTGGGTCAGGGGTCAGGTTTGAATAAACTCAGGGTTAGTAAGTATAAGTCCATGTTTTTTTTTTTTAACCCTCTTTTGGATTCTGGGTATCTTTGACTGTGAAGATAGATGAAGTTACTTTATCTTTGATGCATAATTTTTACTTCAGAGAACTTTGAGAGGTTGTTGGATCTTCTTGCTCACTTGGTTTCTTTTTTTAATTTGAGGGCCAAATGAGGTACATGGATATTTGAATCTTGGTTATTAACATTTTTGTTTTCTTGTCTCTTCAGATTTCACAATTCCCCCCTGAATTATTGAGACAAACTAAAACAAAAATAGGAAAACTAAGAATATTCATGAATGGTTATCTTAAACACTCTCCTGAGATAGACCGACTTTTTGCATCATCACTATCATCATCATCATCTCATTATCATTTATATAACACTTTAAAATTTGCAAAGTCCTTTCCATATATTATTACGTTTGAGCCTTACAATAGCTTTATAAAAATGCAACCGATATCATTTCTCCCATTTAAAAATGTTTAGACTCTATATACTATTCCAAGAGTCAATAGTTGATTTTAGATCAACAAGAGGTCAATTTTTTCAGTCACACAATTGATTTTGACCAGTCTCCAATATTCTTTGAATTGGTTATATGCAATGCAGATAATTAAATGGATGATTTAACGGTGTACTTTTATTATTATCACACTCTTTCTTTTGCAAACTTTAATGTTGTACAAAGCACAGTTTTAGAAATGTTATGTGATAATTGAAATTTTTAAAATATGTTTGACATTGTTAAAAATTACAGGACTCTAATATGGAGTCATTTTAGCTAAATTGTCCTAATGTCCATAAAAAAACCAATGACAAATAGCTGGTACTTTTCCATTGTCCTGATCCCAAGTCATTCTGATCCTATGTCAAAGAATTAAAACAATTGAAATTTCTGAGTGCATGTGACTCTTGGCTGAGTGCAACTGCTTTGATCCATGCTCATCTCTGGGGTCCCAATTGCCAACTCAAATCTTTATCCAATTTTTGGTCCTGAAATAGAACTTCACCCCCACCCTCCACTAGAACTTGGTATTGATAAGTATCCCAGAGGAAATTTCTCCATCACATTTGGATCTGATTAACAATGTACCCTTTCACATCTGGCATTGATTACCTACTCTTCATCAAGTTTATTTTTAAGATATAAAAACTTCCTTGCTCAAATCCTCACTTTAAGAAATTATATAATGTTTTATTTTCTCCCCAATTACATAGTAAAATACTTTTTAACATTAAAAAAGTTTTGAGTTCTAAATACTATTTCTCACTCCCTCCTTCCCCTCCTCCTCCCTGAGAATGTAAGCAATCCAAAATAGTTCATATGTGTGTAATCATGTAAAACATTTCCACATTAGTCATTTTGTATGAAAAGATGAATCTTTTCAGAAGGGAGGGAGGGAGGGAAGGAAAGAAGGAAGGGAAAGAGGGAAGGAAAGAAGGAAAGAAGGAAGGAAGAATGAGAAAAGAGAGAGAAATGGAAAGAGAAAGAAAAAAGAGGGAAAGAGAGAAAGAAAAAAAGAGAGGGGGTAAGGAAGGAAGAGAGGAAGGGGAAGAAACAAATTAAGAGAAAGAAAGGAAGGAAGAAAAAGAAAAAAAAGAATAAAAGAAGGAGGAAGCAAAGAAAAATAAAATGCTTTTTTATATATAGACAGTATCACTTCTTTCTCTGGAGGCAGATTGTTTGCTTCATCATGAGACCTTTGGGATCATCTAGGATAATAGTATTGCTAAGAACAGCTAAGTGATTCACAGTTCTTCTGTAGCTGTGTATAATATCCCTCGGCTCACTTTACTTTACATCAGTTCATGTAAGTCTTTCCAGATTTTTCTGTAATCATCTTTTCTAATAGCACAATGATATTTCTTCACAATCATATACTACAGCCCATTCCCTAATTGATGCACATCCTCTTAATTTCTAATTTCTTAGCCACCACAAAAAGAGCAGTTATAAATATTTTTAGACAAATTGGTCAGACACCCATTTTGAGCAGTTATTCCCACTGAAATATCTCCCTCCACTTACAGTTGTGTGATTTCTTTTCTTTTTTCTTTTTTTTTTTGCTTGTATGGGACCAAATCTCTCTCTGTCTATATTGTCATAAAATGTGTGGGTTTGTGTGTCTGTGTGTGTGTGTGTTATTTCATTTTTGCCTGCTTTCTGTACCACATGATAATAAAAATCATGTTTGTACTAGCTTCTCCAAGGACCAGTATCCTGTGAATACCCAAATCTAGTTCTAATCTAACCTGAGGTCAAGTAGAACACACTGATTTAGTTCAATCCAAGACAGAGCTTTAATGACTTGAACAAGGTCACACAGCCAGGACCAGGGGTAGCTAGGATACATAATGAATACAGCTATGAAACAGGAGTCATGAATCCTATCTGAGACACTTGCAAACTGTGTAACCATTAGCCTTATTTTCCTCATCACTAAAATGGAGAAAAATTTTTATCACTTACCTCACAGGGTTATTGGGAGGGTCAAATGAGATAAGATATATAAATTTCTTTGCAAATCTTTGTGTGCTATATAAATGTTAATGATTAATATTGATCCTGTTAGTGTTATTATCATTATTAATTTGAATGTCTTGGCTCTTAGTACAATGCTCACCTATGAACTCTCAGAAGATCTTGGATATATAACATTCAAAGGAATAGGACTATTATGTCTTTTTCTAATTGGGGCTTCACCAAGAAACCACTTTAATAAAAGAAGAAATTCTAATCAATTGAACTCTCTCTCATAAAATGCCATAGATTAAAAGTGCATACAAGTTAAAGAGACAAACCAATTTACTGCTACTCACTGATGAAATCTCTTCAATATGTAAGGTAACTCCCTGCTGTTGTAAACATTTTTCCATTTGGGAGACAGTATACTAATATTTCTATCTCATTGTTTAAATCCATTTTCGCAAAGTTGGATTAGAGAACTTTATTTTTGCCTCTCCTTTTGTTGACAGAAATATCTATCTGTTCTGCCTTCTCTTTAAAAGGAATTATTTTTCCCTCTCCACCATGTTTACAACATAGATGATTTTCATTCAGATCATTGTTCCATTGATATTGCACATAAAGGTAATAATAACTCCTTGCTATCCAAAGAGGAGTAATTGGTTGTTTTTTTTTTTCAATTAAGTTGTGTGAATTGCTCTTTTTTCTTCTTTTGGGGAAGCCGAATAAGGACCATAAAAAAGAAAGAAATGAACTGTTCTATAAGTGAAATGAACTTGGCACTTTGGTCCCAATTAGAGAGCTTTGAAGAGGGCTTTGTTCAAAATTTAGAGTGTATTAACAGCACATTTTATTTCTCCAGGAGCTAGTTACTGAACTCAGTGCCTTATTAGCAAGTTAGTCAAAATGGGAACTACCATTCGGCATATTCTAAACTATTGGTGGCAGAGTATCATGTGAATTCCTAGATCAGGTTTTTCTACCTGTTTCTCTCTTAATAGCAGCCTTATGGTGTTTTAGTGTCCCTGACTCTCTCCCCTGAGGCAGTGTTCTGGAGAATCTTTTTATCATCAACTCTTGTGTCCTGAAGTCCAAAGCTTCTCCCAGTCCCCTCCAATTTAAATTTATCTGAAAAAAAAAAAGATACTGATTTTCTCCAGGTACCAGAATCATCAGTTAGGACTCTGGCTAAATAATTGATGATGATGAAGATAAGGGTGAGGATGACAAGGAGGAGGAGGAGGAGAAGGAGGAAGAGGAAGAAGAGGAACTGGACTGCTGGTTGAATTTGATTGTAATGAATTTCTCTCCCTCAGATCCATGACTCCATGGAGTCAAATTGCATTTAAGGAAAACAGTGTTTAAGATCTATTTTATCTTATTTGATCCTTACAACAACCCTGTAAAGTCAGTGTTATTATAATCCTCATTTTTACATATGGGGAAATTAAGCCTGAGGAAAGTTTAGTGACTCATCCATCATCACCCAGCCTGTAAGTGTCTGAAGCAAGATTCACATTCAAGTCTTCCCGACCCCAAAACCTATATCCTAACTTTTGAGGTTCCATGCTTCTTTAAAATCTAAGCACTGAGCAATTGGATTGACTAACCAAGCAGCATCCCTACACCAATAAACTTCTTCAATAACAAAGGATAAACAATAGCAACTCAGATCCAAAGATTCCCTTCAACCTGAAAAAGATGCTTGTGATGGGTATCCCTCTAAGTGACCTGTCAATTATCCTTGTCCTCCCTGAACACCCCATGCACCTTAGAATTTGAACAAAAGATTCACAAAGGACTTTAAGAACATCAGGACCAAGATTAGCATAGAGAAAGCACAAGCCCATAGATGATTAGCAAAACTTGATCTGGTATTTTTAGTAAATTATTACATGTGTCTGAGGGGGCAGAAATTCATTACAATCAAATTCAGTCAGCAACCCAGATATCCACTCTGATATAGAGCCTAGAATTTAGAGGGTACCTAAAGGAGATCTAGTGGCTAAATTAGAGTCAAATCTTTATTTTTTTTAGAAGAGGAGCCTGGGGTTCAAAGAGGGACAGTGATTAGACTGGGGCAGAGGATTTTTTATTGTGCCTTTTACTCCTATTCTTTTCCCACACAGTCCCTGGATGCTACCATGTGAGTATTACATTGTATGAGATGAGCAGTACAAGGACTTCACTCACAGAGAACCTTAATTAGGTCCAGTGTTGATCCAAGTTAACTATCCATTGTGGGCAAAAACAATACAAAAAAATCCTCCAAAACTGTAATGACCAGTACTGGCTTAGCATCATTGGGCTTAGCATCCTAGATGTAGTTCTCCCTGAAATCAAGTTCCTTGTGCTGCACTGTCATGATCTCCACACACATGGGCTTGGCTCTTTTCTACAATGAGGTGATTCAAGGCAATTCCAATAGACTTGGAATGGAAAGTGCCATCCTCATCCAGAGAAAGAGCTATGGAGACTGACAGATCAAAGCACAATATTTCTAACTTTTTTGGGTATCATTGTTTATTTGCTTGTTTTTCTTTCTCATGTTTGTTCCTGTTTGATCTGATTTTTCATGCACAGCATATGAGTATGGAAATAAATTTAAAAGAATTGCATGTGTTTAATCTATATTGGATTGGTTGTCTTGGGTAGAGGGGAGTGACGGGAGAGAGAAAAGTTTGAAACACAAGGTTTTGCAAAGGTAAAAGTTGAAAACTATCTTTACATGTATTTGGAAAAATAAAATATTATAATACGACAATGTCAAAAAAATGATCTCCACACACCCACATGCATTCTTTCCCTGATCATAGATGTATGTCTACATGAACACACACACCTGTGCCCTGTACAATTACAATAGTGAACATTTATACAGAACTTTAAGGATTTCTAAACACTTTACAAATATTATTTTATCCTTACAACTTCATGGGGGGGGAAGGGGGTTAAATGCTATTATTAAACCAATTGTGCAGGTGAGAAACTGAAACAAACAGAAGTTAGGTGATTTGGACAGGGTCTCACAGCTGGCACTTATCCAAAGCTGACTTGGAACTTGGATTGGAGGCTTCTGTATGTTCTAGCAAGTGCTACAGGGAAATAGAAAGACTTGACTTTTTCCTTTGCCTTTAAATTACTTTCAGCTTTTTGCTGGAATCAAACCCATGCTCAAAAAAGATTTGTCACTACTGGGGAAATTCCAGAGATGTGCTGACAAATTTGAAGGCAATTCTGAGAGTGAAGTTCAAATTTATATAGAACACTAACAGGGTTGTTGGAGAAAAAATGCAGTCTTCAAATGTGACTTTTCCCCCTCAGGCAACAAGTTTCATTTTAGATATATAAATTCTGTTATACTTTTGTTAAATGATTAATTTTATCACTTTAGAGTTATACTTAGACTGACTGATAATGCAAATTGAGTTAAAGGTAACCAAAAACCAGTACAAAAAAAGAACTATAAGTAAGTTCATGGAAAAAACAGGATCATAAAATAGACTTAGACTTTCATGAACTTATGCTAAGTGAAGTGAGCAGAACCAAGAGAACATTGTACATAACAATAACAAGGTTATGAGATGACCAACTGTGATAGACTTGGCTCTTTTCAACAGTGAGGTTATTCAAGGCAATACAAATGGACTTGAGATGCAAAGAATCATCTGCATCCAAAGAGAGAACTATGGAGACTGAATGTAGATCAAAGCATAATATTTTCACTTTTTTGTTGTTTGTTTTTTCTTTCTTGTGTTTTTTCCCTTTTTGATCTGATTTTTCTTGCACATCATGACAAATATAGAAATATGTTTAGAAGAATCGCACTTGTTTAACCTACATCAGATTGCTTGCCGTCTTGGAGAGGGAGAAGAGGTGGAGAAAAATTTGGAACACAAAGTTTTGCAAAAGTGAATGTTGAAAACTATCTTTGCATGTATTTGGAAAATTAATATACTATTTAAAAAATAAAATAGGCTTAGAATTGGAAGGAATCCTAGAGGCCATTGAGTCCAACTCCCTCATTTTATAAATGAGAAACTGAGGGCCAGAGATATAAAGTGACTTGTTCGAGGTCACGAAGCCACTGTGTCTGAGTCAGTGTTTGGAAAACTCAGACATTGACTATTTGAGTCAGGATTTGGATTCTGGTGTTCTTGACTCCAAAGCTAGTGCTTTATCTCATTTTTATAATACTTTAAAGTTTTCTTTTAAAGCTTTCATGTATCTAGACCTCACATCAAACCATTTTACACATAGGGAAACTAAGGCTCAAGAAGGTTAAGTCAATTAATAAACTTTTGTTAAATGCCTATTATATGATGGCCTATGTACTAAGTACTGAGGATACAAAATAGTCCCTGCCTTCAAAAAACTTATAATGTAATGGAGGAGACAACATGAAAATGAATATATATAAATAAGTTATATAGAGGATAAATAGCAAATAATGAAAAGAGGCAAAGCCCTGGAATTAAGAGGGTTTAAAGAAGGTTTCTTGTAGAAGGCTAATTTTAGTTGGGTCTTAATGGAAACAATTGAAGATATAAGATTGGAGGTTGGCAAAGAAATTGGAATAGGAAAGGTGTATGTGAAAATCATCAGAATGGAGATGGTAATTAAATCCATATGAGCTGTTGAAATCACCAAACAAAATAGTACAAAGGTAGAAAAAAGGATGACCTGGAGATCCTTTCAAAGATGATGAGATCCATCAAAGAGGTAGGGAATATCTAGAAGAAGGGAGGCATCCACAATATTAAAGTCTGTAGAGAAGTCAAGGAGAATGAGGACTGAGAAAAGACCATTGAATTTGGCATTGGGTGGTGGGAAAACTTGGAGAGAGCAATTATGGTGGATAATAAGGTTGGAAGCCAGATTCTAAGAGGTAAAGAAGAGAATGATAGGAGAGAGATGACCTTTTCAAAAAAGTTTAGTTACAAAGAGAAGAAAAAATATAGGATAATAATAAACAGGGATGGAAGAATCAAATAAGAATGGGGAAGCATGGTAGGCAGTAGGGAATAGCCAAATAGAGGGAGAGGGAGGGACTGAAAATAAATGAAATAGTGGGAATGAATGAGGATGAAATATGTTGGAAAAGAGGAGCTAGAATGGGATCACTCAAACAAGTAGAAGGGTTAGTCCTGGTAAAAATTAAGGCTATTTCACTATGTGAAACAGGAATGAAAGAAGAAAAAGTGGCAGAAGGCATATGAGTGATAAAAGACAAGGAAGAGAAAAAAGAATAAGGAGTTCATGGTGAATGACCTCATTTTTGTGTGTGTAAAAGGTGAGGCAAGGTTCTCAGCTGAGACTGGGAGAAGGGGAGCCATGGGAAGTTTGAGGAGGGATGAAGAGGTTTGGAAGAGTTTTTATGGAAAATAGAATAGTGAGTTATTAAGATTGCCTAGCAGCAGTGAGGTCCCAGTCAAGGTACCATTTGTAGTAGATCCAGTCAAAATAGTTACATTATTTTCTTCCCCTTCATTCAGCAATACCTATGTAGGTATGAGGGTAATTAATGGTGGCAGTGATCCAAGGCTGAGGCTTGCTTGGGGCAACCAGCAATATAAAGGGATAAGGATTCAAGAGATAAGGACAGTGTAATGTTGAATTGGTTCTCCAGACAGTCAAGATAAGAAGAAGAAAGGACAGAAAGTGCAAGGGAGTTGACCTGGGACAGAATTGAAAAACAAGTTTGGATGTCACAATGAGGAAGAAAAATAAGATTATATAATTATATATAATTAGAGAGGAAGAAGTGAAAAAGAATAAGTTATGTTTCAATAAAGGAATTTCAAAATTCTTGAAAATGGAGGTGGAACATTTGTTAAGTGATTGTGAAATCACTTGACCATCTTTGTGTGTGGCTGAGATGGGAGGCAGAATATCTCATGGAAGGCAAGTAGATTAAGATATGGAGTGTTAATAAGATCAGGAGTGAAACAAGGCTGCCCACTGTCACTATTACTATTTAATATTGTATTAGAAATGTTAGCTTTGGCAATAAGAGAAGAAAAAGAGATAAAAGGAATTAGAGTAGGTAATGAAGAAACCAAATTACCACTCTTTGCAGATGACATGATGGTATACTTAGAGAACCCTAGAGACTCAACTAAAAAACTACTAGAAACAATTCACAACTTTAGCAAAGTAGCAGGATACAAAATAAATTCACATAAATCATCAGCATTTTTATATATTACCAACAAAGTTCAGCAGCAAGAGATACAAAAAGAAATTCCATTCAAAATAACTGTTGATAGTATAAAATATTTGGGAATCTATCTGCCAAGAAAATGTCAGAAACTATACGAACTAAACTGCAAAACACTTTCCACACGAATAAAATCAGACCTAGTCAATTGGAAAAACATTAAGTGCTCATGGGTAGGCCGAGAGAATATAATAAAAATGACAATACTACCCAAAGTAATCTACTTATTTAGTACCATACCAATCAAACTCCCAAGAAATTATTTTACAGATCTAGAAAAAATAGCAAAGTTCATTTGGAAGAACAAAAGGTCAAGAATTTCAAGGGAATTAATGAAAAAAAAAGACAGATGAAGGTGGCCTTGCTGTACCAGATCTAAAACTATATTATAAAGCAGCGGTCATCAAAACCATTCTGTACTGGCTGAGAAATAGAGCAGTCAATCAGTGGCATAGGATAGGATATCAGGACAAGCTAGGTAATAACGTTAGCAATTTAGTGTTTGATAAACCCAAAGACCCCAGCTTTTGGAATAAGTACTCACTATTCGGCAAAAACTGCTGGGAAAATTGGAAACTAGTGTGGAAGAAATTAAGGCTGGACCCATACCTAACACCGCACACCAAGATAAGATCTAAATGGGTTCATGATCTAGATATAAAGAGTGATATTATAACCAAATTAGAGGAACATAGGATAGTTTACCTCTCAGACCTGTGGGGATGGAATAAATTTATGTCCAAAGAAGATCTGGAACTCTTAATTGAACACCAGATAGATAATTTTGATTATATTAAGTTAAAAAGTTTCTGTACAAACAAAACTAATGCAGACAAGATTAGGAGGGAAGCATCAAATTGGGAAATCATCTTTACATTGAAGAGTTCTGATAAAGGTCTCATCTCTAAGATATATAGAGAATTGTCTCATATTTATAAGAATTCAAGCCATTCTCCAATTGATAAATGGTCAAAGGATATGAACAGACAATTTTCAGATGATGAAATTAAAACTATTTATAATCATATGAAAAGGTGCTCCAAATCACTATTGATCAGAGAAATGCAAATTAAGACAACTCTGAGGTACCACTACACACCTGTCAGATTGGCTAAAATGACAGGAAAAGATAACGATGAATGTTGGAGGGGATGTGGGGAGACTGGGACACTGATGCAGTGTTGGTGGAGCTGTGAACGGATCCAGCCATTCTGGAGAGCAATTTGGAGCTATGCTCAAAAAGTTATCAAACTGTGCATACCCTTTGTCCCAGCAGTGTTTCTATTGAGCTTATATCCCAAAGAAATCATAAAAGAAGGAAAGGGCCCCACATGTGCAAGAATGTTTGTGGCAGCCCTTTTTGTAGTGGCTAGAAACTGGAAACTGAATGGATGCCCATCAATTAGAGAGTGGCTGAATAAATTATGGTATATGAATATTATGGAATATTATTGTTCTGCAAGAAACGACCAGCAGGACGATTTCAGAAAGGCCTGGAGAGACTTGCATGAACTGATGCTCAGTGAAGTGAGCAGAACCAGGAGATCATTATTCACGGCAACAATACTATATGAGGATCAGTTCTGATGGACATGACTCTCTTCAACAATGAAATGCTTCAAACCAGTTCCAATTGTCAGTGAAGAAAGCCATATACACCCAGAGAGAGGGATGTGAAATGTGGACCACAACATAACATTTTCATGTTTTCTATTGAGGTTTGCTTGCATTGTATTTCCTTTATCGGATTATTCTTTCTTGTAGATATGATTTCTTCTGCACAAAAATGATGCAATAACTATACATATATTCGATTTCTTAAGTATTCTAACATAATTATCATGTAGTGGATATCCTGCCATCTAGGGGAGGGGTGGGGAGTAGGGGGGAAGAATTTGTAACAGAAAGCTTTGTAAGGGTTAATGTTTAGGAATTACCCATACATATGTTTTGCAAGTAAAAAGTATTAAAAAAAAGATATGGAGTGTTTAGGGTATTTGAGAGATAATAAATAAATAATAAATATATATATATATATAAATAAATATAAAAAAATAAATAAATATAAAAAAAATTGAAGTTCCTTAGTATGAGGACTGGAGCTGGGGAGAAAAGAAAAATTTCAAATCAGGTATTGAATTCATTGTGAAAGGAAGGAGAATAACTTCTTGGTTTATAGAAAACAGCTAGTAGGACTTTGGGTAGTAGAGATAAATAGCATGAACTTCAAAGGAAGAGAGTTTATTGAGTGATGGAAGAAGGAGAACCTGAAAGTGGTAGTGAGGTGCAAGGTAGATTCCCACTCCCGCATCTGAACCAGTGAACCAAGGAAAGTGAGTGAATGTGGGCTGAGTATTGGGAAAGGTGACCCAGGAGGCTGTGTCATCAGGGGAAAGCCAGATTTCAGTAAGAGCTAGTAGATGAAAGGAATAATTTGTCCATGGTCTTAAGGGTGTATCAAAGGTGCAATCTGAGCTCAGGTTTTCCAAATTCCAAGTCCAACACTGTTCCTACTATGTTATGATGCCTTTAAAATGGGTCTATAATTAAGAAAGTTGATTGTCCAATCAGCATAATATTGTTTTCTATTTCCATGTGGAAAGATGTGTACCCTATAAGTGCACTTGAAATACGTTCTTTGAAATACCTCTGGTTGGTCATCCTATACCTATCCCCCAATTTGAATTTACAAACTCAGCTCTCCATGAATATTATTAAGCTCAATAAAATTGAAGATTTTTTTCATTTTCTAGGAAGATGTGTTTTTAATTTTTTTTTAATAAATAAGGCTTATGCATCTATTTTGACAAGTCAAAATTTCCTTAGTTGTGATTAGCAAGAATCCAATTAAATCATTTGCTGGAAATATAGAAGAATGTGGATAGAAAATTGACCTTCGGGTAATGAAGATCTATTTGTCAAGTCTGCATAATGCTCGAGGCAACACTCTTAAGATGTTGACAATTAGCCCCAGTTGGTGGGAGTTTCCATCAAGAACACATCTTATACTGATAAAAATCTTTGTTCTAGACCTTCACCCCAATCTCTACCTCCCCTAAAGCAGAAGAAAGTAATTTCAATGAATTTTGAATATGTTTTGTGTAAGGTACTACATATATAGATAAATACTATTACAACTTCTAAATTCCAATCAGTTTTCATAAGTTATGTTTACATGAGATTAATATAACTAATCAAAAAGGGGAAAATGCAGCCAAACTACTCTGTATATGCAACACTAAGCTAATAGAATTTTTTTTTTTCCTGAATTGGATAGGGAGTTGGTAGGGAAGGGAGAGTGTGTTTAGCATAGGAACTAGATGAAATAAATTGATCAGCTGTACATAGTTTTATTAATTCATTCAACAGAAATTTATTGAAGACCTACTAAATGCATTGTATTGCTTTGAGAACTGGGTATTTTAAAACAACAACAACCACAACAAAACTTATATGATCTTTCCCCGGGAGCTTGCTTTTTAGAGATGGAAGTAAATCTTTGACTTAAACTGTTCTGATGTAGCTAAAAGGAATAAAATTTCTATATTTATTTCATAAGAGAACTGTTTTCACTAGATTGTGAGATATGGCTTAGTCAAAGCTCTGAGTTTGAAAAGCAATAAGCATGTATGAATTGGGTGGGTGGATGGGAAATCAAGAGAGGTACATTCTGCAAGCTTTTTTATTTTCCTGATCTGGAAACTTGGACAATTGTTCCTAAGGGCAGTTTCTCTGACTGTAACAAAGGCACCAGTAAAGATGTGGCAAAGGAGGATAAATAAGGAAACAAATTCATTTCATTTTAAGGAATTTGGTGAGAAGTATCTGTTCTCTCTCCTCATCACATCCTCCACCTTGTAATTGATTACATCTTATAGAACACAATCTAAAAAAGATTTCTCCACTGGATTCACACACACACGAAAGCAAATGAAATTCTTTTCATGTTGGGGTTGAATATGGAGGGAGGGATTTTTATTTTAAAGAACAATGAAATAGCTCCAAACTTGCTAAGAAGAAAAATATTGATGGCGTTGTGAAGTAAGAGCTCTTTAAGGAGAAGAATTGTTCTCCTTAAGCCCTGAAATAGTATTGTCTACCATTAATCATCCAAACCAATTTTCTCTATGTAGAATTACTATATTAAGAAAAATTGAGCCTCTTATGCCATTCAACTGCAGGCAGAACTTCCTTCAACATAAAGTAGAGTTCCCTCACTTCATAATTACTAAAAAGATAATGAGCTATTCATTCTAAGTGAAAGCCCTAATATTTAGGAATCATAATTAATCTGTATTTTTAAAATAAACTTATAAGGAAAGAAATCACTCTAGAACATTTGAAACACTGAGTATTCTAGTATTAAAACTTTCTAAGAAAGACAAAAGAACAGATTCTTCAAGTTAGAGGAATATCTCCTACTTATCTATCTACTTATCCATATATCTCTGTCTCTGTCTGTTTCTCCTGGAAAGGGCATGGGATTTAGAATCAGAAGATTTTAATTATAAGATCAGTCTTGTTTTAAATAAGTGTTTATTAAGTACCTTCTTTGTGCCAAGCAATCTATAAAGCTTAAATTGCCAGACTTAATATGGCCTTCAATGATGATGAGAGATTCCAGTGATTCCTAGTCCCTCTAAATGCAAATGATCTCTTTTTTCAACATTTAAAAAAATACTCAAAATCCAGCTTGATAATGATAATCCGTTAGTTTATATTAAGAAACTACATGATGAGGAAGGCACAACTAAGATGGTACAGAAAAAGCATGAACTTGCCTGAGCACATCTCAAAAATCTTCCAAATACTTTTAAATAATGCCTCAAAACAAATTTTAGAGCAATAGAACCCACAAAAGGTTAAAGTGAAACAACTTTCCAGGCCAAGGCAATTCAGGAGGATGGTAGAAAAGATCTGTTGCTCCGGAGGTAAGAATGGAGGACAGTCCATCACAGGCCCCACTAGAGTAGGCAGTACCCCCCAAAACCAACAGTAGGCCTTGGGAGAGACTGAATCTGTGGCAGCAGTGGCAGTTTCTAGACTTCTCAGCACACAAATGGTAGGACAACTAGTCAGAAGGAGATTATAGGAGTACCACTGCTGGCACCAGGGACAGGGCTCTGAGGAGCACTAGCGCACTTAAGTTTGTAGCCACAGGGAAGCTAGGATAGTGGTCCCATTTCCAGAGTGGAAACAAATATTTATGGCTGCCCATAGACCAGAGAACAGAAGAATAGGGTAGTAAATACACTTCTCCTAGATAATATCACCTTGGAAAAACTAATTACCTCTGAATTACCTCTGAAAATAGCTGTACAAAAAGCCTGAAGCTTGGAAACAATGAACCATCCACTCTGGAGGCAGAGCCCCATTTCAGCATAGAGTTAAAAATCAAGAAATAGGGTAGAAAAATGAACAAATAGCAGAACAAATCCAGACTATAGAAAATTACTGTGGTGACTGGGAAACTTAAAACGCACACACTCAGAAGAAGACAAAGAAGTCAAAATTCCTACTCCTACAAAGAAAAATGTGATTTGGCCCCAAGTCTTGGAAGAACTCAAAAATGATTTTAAAAATCAAGTAAGAAAGGTGAAAGAAAAATCGGAAGAGAAATGAGAGTGATACAAGAAAATAATGAAAAAAGAATCAAGATGTTTGGTAAAAGAAGCACAAAAAATACTGAAGAAAACATCAATTTGAAAAATAGAATGTGCTAAGTAGTAAGAGAGCTATAAAAATCCATTGGAAAGAACTTCTTTAAAAGTAGAATTGATCAAATGGAAAGGGAGTTGTAAAAGTTCACTGAATAAAATAATTCCTTAAAAATTAGAATTAAATGGAAACTAATGACTGTATGAAAAATCAAGAAAAATAAAACAAAATCAAAAGAATGAAAAAAGAAGAAAATGTGAAATATCTCATAGGAAAAACAATTGATTGAGAAAATAGGTCCAGGAGAGATCATTTAAGAATTATTGGACTACCTAAAAGTTATGATTAAAAAAAAAACAAAAACATAGATATCATCTTTCAAGAAATTATCAAGGAAAATTGATCTGGTATTCTAGAACCAGAGGTTAAAATAGAAATTGAAGGAATGCACTTTTCACCTCCTGAAAGAAACTTCAGAATGAAAATTCCCAGCAATATTACAGTCAAATTCCATAACTCTCAGATCAAGGAGAAAATATTGTAAGCAGTCAACAAAAAACCTCAATAAAAATGTCATGAATACAGTCAGAATAACAAAAGATTTAGCAGTTTTTATATTAATCTGAGGGCTTGGAATATGATATTCTGGAGAGCAAAGGTGCTAAGATTACAAACAAGAATAACCTACCCAGTAAAACTAAATATACTTCTTCAGGAAAAAAAGAGAATTTGCAAGTACTTCTAATGAAAAGGCCAGAGCTGAATAGAAAATTTGACTTTCAAATGCAAGACTCAAGAGAAGCATAAAAAGGTAAACAAGAAAGAGAAACCATAAGGGATTCAATAAGGTGTAATTGTTTCAATTCCAAGATGAGAAATGATACTTGCAACTCCTAAAAACTTTCTGTTTATTTGGACAGTTGAAAAGAATGTACATAGATAGAAGGCATTGGTGTGAATTGAATGTAATTGGATGATTATCTAAAAAAATAAAATTAAGGGGCAAAAAAAGAGAATGTACTGGGAAAAGGAGAAAGAAAGTAGAAAGGGGTAAATTATCTGATATAAGAGGCATAAAATGAAGCTTATAGTGGAGAGGAAAATGAAGGAAGTGGAAGAAGAGTGGATAAACTCTACTCTTTTTTTTATTAAAGCTTTTTACTTACAAAACATATGCATGATTAATTTTTCATCATTGACCCTTGCAAAGCTTTCTGTTACAATTTTTTCCTCCTTCTCCCCATCCCCTCCCCTAGATGGCAAGAAGTCTAATACATGGATAAACTCTATGCTTATCAGAAGGGGAGAAGCTGATAAAAGGAAGGGCAACTTAGGGAAGGTAAAAATCAAAAGCAAAACCTTTTTGAGAATGAACAGGGTGAAAAGAGAGAAAGATAAATGGGAAATTAGAATGGAGGGAAATATATAGTAATCATTATTGTGAAAAAAAAATTAGAACAAGTTTCTCTGATAAAGACCTCATTTCTCAATATATGGAAAACTGAGTCAAATTTATAGAAATAAGATCCATTCCTTAATTGATAAATGGTAAAAGTATATCAACAGGTAGTTTTTAGGTGAAATAATAAAAGCTATAGCCACTGGAAAAAAATTGTTCTAAATCAGTATTGATTAAGAGAAATGGAATTTAAAACAACTCTGAGTTACCATTCTACATTTTTTAGATCGACTTATCTGACAAGAAAAGGAAAATAACAAATCTTGGAGTGGATGTGGGAAATCTTGAAGTGATTGTATACTTATTCAACCATTCTGGAAAGCAATTTGTAACTATACCCAAAGGGCTATATAAAACCACACATATCCTTTGACCAAACAATAACTGCTACTAGATCTGAATCCCAAAGAGATTAAAAAAAAGCAAAGAAAAAAGAAAAACAACCTATATGTACAAAAATATTTATAGCAGCTCTTTTAGTTGTGGCAAAAAAAAAAGGAAATTGAGAGGATGCTCATCATTTGAGGAATGGTTGTACAAATTGTGATATGTCATTGCAATAGAAGAAATGATGAGTAAAATGCTCTCAAAAAACCTAGATAGACTTACATTACTTGATGCATAGTGAAATGATCAGAATCAGGGTAACATTGTACACAGTAACAGCAATACTGTGTGATGATCTATGGTGAATAACTTAGCTGTTGTCAGCAATAGTATGATTTAAAGTTCTGTCCTCCAGAGAAAGACAAGTGGAGCCTGGATATAGATCAAAAATACCATTTCTCTAGTTCTTTTGTTTTTCTTGTGGTTTTCTTTTTTCATCTTTTCTTTCATACTTATATGGAAATGTGTTTTGTATAACTACACATATACTACCTTTATAAAATTGCTTTTCTTCTTAATAGTGGGGAGGGGAAGAGAGAGAATTCAGAACTCAAAATATGAAAAAAAGGTTAAAATGATTTTTACATGTAATTGGAGAAAATAAAATATTAAAAGATTCTAGAAAGAAAAAATTATTAAAAAAGTTACTGTGTACTCAGTAACATTTTTAACTGAGTGTATTTTACATAATACAGCAATTATCTATATATAATTTGAATATCAGTATTATATACATGTGCAAAGACCTTTTCAGTCTTTGGAAGCTATATTTTGTTGAGCCATTAAATAATGTGTCTGGTATTACTTTGGAGTTTTCAGTAGATATTTATTCTCTTCTCATCCTTACCCCCCTTCTCCCCCAATCTTGGATCTAAGGTTCATTCTCTATCTACTCTATAACACAATTTATAGGAACTATGAATTCAAAAACCTCTCCCCCCAAACAAAACAAAACAAGACAAAACAAAAGAAACAAACAAACGGTCTTTGCTCTTAAGGAGCTTACATTCTATCTTATATCTCAGTGTAGATGTCACACCAATCCCCATATTAAGTTATCTAAGGTCAGTATCTAAACTACCTTTGACCATTTTATTTCTAGAACCTAGAAATACCTTGTGATATTGTTCTAGAATTAACTGTTTTCTTTTATATGTTTTGTAATATGTGTGTTTTCCCCCTGAAATGATCTATAAAGACATTCCCTCATTAATATTAAAATATGCTCTATTTTAGCATTTATTTTTAAAATTCAGTTCAAATTTTCTCCCTCCCTCCAGCTTCTCTCCTACCCATTGAGAAGGCAAGCAATATGATATCAATTATACATGTTAAGTCATGCAAAACATATTTCCATATTAGCTATGTTGCCAAAAAAAGGCAAGAAAAAACAAATTAAGTGAAAAGAGTATTCTTTGATCTGTACTCAGAATTCATTCGTTCTCTCTCTCTGGAAGTAGATAGCATTTTTCATCATGAGTCTTTCAGAATTGTCTTGGATCACTGTATTGATCAGAATAACTAAGTCTTTCACATCTGATCATTATTACAGTATTACTGTTACTGTGTACAGTGTTATCCTGGTTCTACTCACTTCATTCTTCAACCGTTCAAGCAAATCTTCCCAGATTTTTCTGAAATCACCCTCTTATATTTTATCACAATCATATACCATATCCTGTTCAGTGCTTCCCCTCAATTTTCCAATTCTTTGCCACAACAAAAAAATGCTGCTATAAATATTTAGCTTTTTTTTTTTTTTTTTTTTTTGCTGAGGCAATTGGGGTTAAGTGACTTGCCCAGGGTCACACAGCTAGGAAGTGTTAAGTATCTGAGGTCACATTTGAATTTAGATCCTCCTGATTTCAGGGCTGGTGCTCTATCCAATGCACCCCCTAGCCACCCCTGTTTTTTTTTAAAGCAAACTATGAAGTTTTTTTTGTTTTTTGTTTTTTTAATCAAAAAAGGTTTCTAGATAGAAAAAAAAAAACCTACCATATACACTAGAAGTCAGAGAATATTTTTTTTATGGTGATAAAAACCTAGAGTTTGAGGGACTGGCTCTCCTCTACTGAGCAGCAGCCAATGTTCCAACAATGATTCTACAGAGAACCTTTTTATAGAAAAGGAAACCATTCTGCCTGAGTGAATCCCTCTAGGGTATATGCTCCTACCAGTAGTCTGTCTTGCCTGGGACAGGATTAGCTTGTGTATTTCTAAAGAAAAATTGGGTTTCTGGAAAGTCACTGTAGCTCAGGTCCAGTTGTGTGGATCCTAGGGATCTGCCATCTCCATTACACACATGAACATCATTTTAATAAATCAGCGGATTCAGCGAGCATTTATTTAATGCTTATTCTGTGGCAGACCCAGCGTATAAGACCCTGAAGTCACAAAGATGAAACAGTCCCTTCCCTCAAAAAGCTTATATGCTACAATATTGACAATATGAGAACAGAGAAGTCATACAAAATATATCCGCACCAACAGCCACTTGAATATTGCTACATACGCCTTATATTTCCGTTGTACAGTGTGTGCTATGCCATTATCTTTTTTTTTCCAGGAAGAATCTAGATCCTTCCAAATATTCCAGTAACCTTTTGGGGCCTTTAGGGAGAAAAAGTCAGCAATTGGGAGTACTTGCTGCCAGAACACTCTCCATAATGAATGGGCTTTGAGTATGAACCACTAGAGTGATTCCTTTTGGTTGAGGCAAATCAGTCTAAGAAATCTGCCTGGGTCTGGGAGAAGACTTCAAAAGGTCTTAGGAATGATACTACTTCCTTTGGTTTCTAGGAAAATTAAGCTGTCAGGCCCAGCTCTCCTTCAGTCTGTAATCTGATCCACTCTGGCATCATCATCTGTATCACACAGGCAGGGCTGAGAGTCCCTGCCATTTTTGGCACAGAGTCTGTCATATTATTCACATCATGTCCTTCTCCACTCTGTGTGTGTGTGTGTGTGTGTGTGTGTGTGTGCATATTGTTGGCAGCCTCTATAAGTACAATGTCAAAATAAACAAATGGCATTTAGCTACAAAATGGCTCTTCCCACAACAGATGAACTGGGTAGAAAAATCGTGACATTTGTGTTGTGGATCCATTAATATCAGCTGCAGGTTAATTCTGAGTAATTTCCAAGTGATTTCAATAATTCATTAAGCTGATGAAAACAAATCTTTGAAACACCAAACTAGTGACAGAGAGAAAACTGATGATTTATTGTAGAGTGAGGAAGAGGTATCTTTCATTCTATTCTTCAGTTTGTTGAATGGACGAAAGTATGTGATATGTATTTGCTGACATTTATATAAGATTTTATGACTTTTAAAGCACTTCACATAAAATATCTCATTTTATTCTTGCAACAAGGTCATAAAGGAAATGATAGGGGCTATGGCTAAGGTTATATCTGCCTAATAGTAGAGAGAGCTAGACTATAGATTCAGAACCAGGAAATCAGCTAGTCCAACTTTTCTAAGAGGTGAAGTAATTTGTTTAAGGTGATATAACTTTGTTCAATGACCAGGATGGATAATTAATATTAATTCTTTCTAATTTAATACTAAAGAGGTTAATCTGCCATGACAGTGGAAATTCCTTGCTGGGAGTTCCCTATCCCAGTGAAAAAACAGAATTAGTTCAAAAATCCCAAAACAAAACTAAATCAAACCCAAATCAACAATAAAGGTAGATAAACTAAAATTGATTATCAACATTAACCTTGAATGTATGTAAAATACAGCTCAAGTACAAATTGTGTGAAGTGGGATTTGTATTCTTGAGTATTGGGCTGGGTTCATCAAACTAGAGAATCAGCCAATTATAAATGAGAAGCAGTGATAACATTTGTTAAGATTAAAGAGATTCACAATGGATGTAAGTATCCTAGAACACATTTTTTTCTTTTTTAAAAAAAATTTGTATCTTTTTGTATAGTAGCTTTTTATTTTTCCAAATATATGCAAAAATAATTTTCAACATTTGCCTTTGCAAAACCTTGTGATGCAAATTTTTCTCCATCCCTTCACTCACCACTTCTAGACAGCAAGCAATCTAATATAGGTTAAACATGCAATTCTTCTAAACATATTTCCATATTCATCATGCTGTGTGTAAGAAAAAAAGTCAGATCAAAAAGGGAAAAACATGAAAAAGAAAAAAATAACAGATAAACAAACAACAACAACAAAAAAGATGAAAATCCTATGTTTTGATCAGCATCTATAATTCTCTCTCTGGATTTAGATGGTACTTTCCATCACAAATCTATTGGAACTACCTTGAATCACCTCATTGTTGAAAAGAGCCAAGTCCACCACAGTTGATCATCACATAATCTTGTTGTTGCTGTGTACAATATTCTCTTGGATCTACTCACTTCACTTAGCAGTAGTTCATCTAAGTCTTTCCAGTTGCTTTTTTTCTGAAATCAGCCTGTGATCATTTCTTATAAAACAATAATATTCTATTACATTCATATACCATGTCTTATTCAGCTATTACTCAATGGATGGGCATCCACGCAATTTCCAGTCTAGAATACATTTTCAGTGAAGAATTGTTTGAGAGAAGCATCATGAAAAAATGCTATCCAAGAGTTGAATTATTAGAAGAAAAGGTAGGACAAATTGTTTTGCAAGAGCAAGGGATGAACTGATGGATATTTAGTAGGTACAGTGGTGTATGTATATATATATATATATATATATATATATATATATATATATATAGAATGTCGCCAGGCTTCCCCAGGATGTATCCTAAAATGGGATGTTTATGGGGAGACACAGAGAAGCTTTCTGTAGAGTTGGAAGGCATATTGCAATACACATCACTTTAGGGAGTACTCACATTAATGAGGATATTAGCAGCTTGATGATGCAGACCGTAGAATGCTGCACCTCAGTTTCCTCAGGTATAAAATGGGAATAATACTTCTTCCTCACAGTATTGTTGTGAGGATCAAATGGGATAATATTTGTAAAACGTACTTAGCACAGTGCCTGGAACAAAGTAAGTGCTTGATAAATGCTTATTCTATTCCCCTTCCCTTATTTTATGAAATGTCTTTTTTCCCCCCCCAGGATTTTCTCCATTTACGTTATTTCTTCATCTTGTGGCTTTGAGTTGTATGATCCACTTCTTACTTTTTTAAAAAAAATTCTTGCTTTGTTTTTAATTCTTAATTTTTAATTCTTTACCCCTCTGATTCCCAAGTGGAACCTTTACTTGAAAAACTGAAAAACATTTAAACAAAATTCAACCAATTCAGCAACCATATCTGACTGTGTATTCTGCATGCCACATATATAGTCAGTACCTCTTTATTCAGAGTAGAAAATGTGTTCCCCTATCTGTTCTCTAGGAGCTCATTTTTAAAAAATAGCCTATATATTTTTTGTAATTATAATGTGGATTGTTCTCTTCATTTTTCTTTATTCACTCTATCATTTCATGTACAATACAGGTTCTTCTGAATTCTTCATATTCATGATTTTTTTAGGTTGTAATAATATTCTGTTAAATATATATATTTGTTCAGTCATTCCTCAAATAATAGAAATTCATTTAACTAACAGTTTTTTTGTTTTTGTTACTACAAAAAATACTACAATGAATATTTTGCTTTGTAAATCCTCCTCTGATGAAATATTCCACTGAATACATTTATATAGGATGTTTCTGTTTTTTGCTATAGATATACTTGGGGAATATACCCAAGAGCAGGATTTCTGGGTTAAAGGATATGAATGTATTGGCCATATCAGAAAATATTTCATTATACCTCTGGTCCATCACCTCTCTACAAAAAAAAAGTAGCATGATTCATCATTGATCTTCTGGAGTCCTAACTGATCAATGATTGATCATATTATTTTTAAATTTTTCTATTATTTTCAATTTTTTTTGTTATTTTAAAGAAATGAACAAAATGAACATTTCCATTCCATAAGGAAAAATTAAGAAAAAATTTAACTACATGTGAAATGCCAAATTTTATATTATGTCTAGCATCTAAAAAATATAATAGATTCAACACAAGTTTCAAAGCTATCCTGCTTATCTGTTTTTTCCATCTGGACTTCCTCCTGCTATCTTGTGTATTTAAAAAAAATGCTGAAATAATATCATCATCATCATCATCATCATCATCTTCTCTTTTGTATATCACTCTCACTAGTTTTTTTTTTCTTTTTTTATTTACCTTCCACCATTTAAAAAAGTCTACCCTCTCTTATAACAAGCATAGTCCAAAAATACAAATTCACACATGAGTCATGTTTGAAAATAAATTTCTCATTCTACATCATTTGGTTAGTTCAGCAATTAGATTGTAAAGGTCTTTTAGAGTAGGTTTTTTTTTAAACAGTGAGAGATTCTAGGAGACAAGATGGCAGAGTAAGCAGGAAATTGCGGCAACTCTCCCATATTTACTTCCAAACAATCATAAAATACCATGCTAAAACAAACCCAGGAACAGTGGAACCAATGAAAAGATGTAGCAAAACAAATTTTTAACCCAAGTAACTCAGATGATTATAAAAAAAAAAATGTCTGTCTCACTCAGATAAAAGGAAGCACAGGCCAGGACAGGAAGCATCCCAGAAAGCCAGCAGCTTTAGATAGGACTTTCACCTCACCAAACTAGGGGGTGATCTTGAGCACCAGTGTGATGGAGCAGGCAAATGCCAACAGCAGGACTTCTTTTTTTTTTTTCTTTTTGCTGAGGCAATTGGGGTAAAGTGACTTGCCCTGGGTCACACAGCTAGGAATGTTAAGTGTCTGAGACCAGATTTGAACTCAGGTCCTCCTGACTTCAGGGCTGGTGCTCTACCCACTGCGCCACCTAGCTGCCCCCAACATCAGGACTTCTTATGTGCTTCAGCACAGCTACATGCAATCTCCAGCGACCAGACCACTATGTGCTTCAGTGTACAGTGCTCCCAGTATAGCCCTGGGAAAATAATGCAGAAAAATACCACACTGGCCTCAGCACATGCTGGACACCACCTCTAGGACCCCAGCTCAATATCAGGTAACCTGCCAGATCCCTACAACTTCTAACAGTGCCAGATGCCACCAGACCCACCCCTTCATCATAAGACCAGAGATAAGGGTCCTCCATAGCCTCAGGGCAGCATCAATGCAGCACCAGATAAACAGCCAGGGTCTGAAGCCCCTGGCACAAGAAACCTGAAATAATACTCCTTCCACCCCGAGAGCAGAGCTCAAATTTAAAAGAAAGGGGGAAAAAAGAGATGAGCAAACAACAACAAAAGAATCTAACCATAGAAAGTTATTGTGGTGACAGGTAAGACTAAGACACAAACTCAGAAGAGGACAACAATGTCAAAATACCTATGGGCAAACCTTCAAAGAAAAATGGGAAGTGGTCTCAAGCCCAGAAAGATCTTATGGAAGTGTTCAAAAAGGAGATTAAACATCATATAAGAGAGGTAGAAGAAAACTTGAAAAAAGAAATGAGAGTGATGCAAGAGAATTAAGAAAAAAAGATTGGCAAAAAGAAAAGGAGATAAAATAATCCACTGAAGAAAACAACTCCTTAAAAAATACAATTGTCCAAATGGAAAAGAAAATACAAAAGCTAATTGAGGAAAATAGCTTAAAAGTTAGAATTAAGCAAGTGGAAGCTAATGACTCTGAGATATCAAGAATTAGCCAAATGAATTCAAAAGAATGAATAAAACAGGAAAACATGTACAATATCTCAGTGGAAAAACATCTGATATGGACAATGGAATGAAGAAAGATAATCTAAGAATAATTGGATTACCCAAAGGCTACAAACAACAAGAGGACCTGGTCAGCAACTTTCAAGAAATTGTTGGAGAGAAGATGATGAAGTAGGTCAGTAAATTTCAAGCTGCCCATATTTCCTTCACAAACAGCAAAATTGCACCTCAGAGCAAACATAGATTGGTGAAAAACAAAGAAGACTTGAAGCAGAACAGGAGTCCTCTTGAGATAATCCAGAAGACTGAAGAAAGACTCCAGGATAGGGATTAACCACTGTGAAGTGCAAACATCTCCTGATTAGCTCTGTAGAAACACCAAGTAGAGACCCCTGAGACAAGCTGGGTTTGGCTGAGCCTCAGCCAGAACTTCAAAAACTTTCATCTTCTGGGCAGCATATAAAGTGGGGTGAGTCAGGGCTCTGAGTTGAAGCCTGAAGGAATTTCTGGTGATTAGGAACACCAGGCCCATCTGTGCTACAGAGATGCAACCCTGGGCAAAAAGGAACTATCTCATTTGGTGAGTGCAGAAGCAGCAGGACAATGAGGTTACTGGCTGCTGGCACTTGCAGGAGAGTGGAGTTTTTATTTTGGGGTTTCTGGTCAGAGGGGAGAACTGAAGTGAAGCTAAATGCACCATCCTCCCCACTCCAGGATTAGAGGTGCTTATATTAATAGTTATTTTTAAAAATGAACAGGCAAAGAAGAAAGAACCCAACCAGAGAAACTTACTATGTGAATAGGGAAGTCTAGAGTTCATATTTATAGGAGGATAATGAAGTTAAAAAAAGCCTTTTCTACCCTCCAAAGGGTAATGTTAAATGGCTACCTGTCCATAAAAAATTCATAGAAAAACTCAGAAAAGACCTTACAATCAAGTGAGAGAGACTGAGGAAAAACTAA
>JAJPUD010001587.1:185074-215528 GCA_023553655.1 Myrmecobius fasciatus
AATGTCATTTTTTAAAAGGGTTCATTGCTCTTTCTAATGAAGTGAATCTCAGATCTTCCTCATAATCTGAGATACTTCTTTCCTCCAGGGCAACAAAAATAGCTGAGGAACTTACCATGTCATTGAGTCACTTCTGCTACACTGGGTTTGGTCACCATAATAAGGCAAAAACAAGGGTGGAGGTCCTCTAGTTAGCTTCCTTTGATTAAACAAGTGAACTTATAATTTACAATTCATAGCTCTGGGGCCTAATATACAGAGCTTATATTCACTACTCATTTGGAATCATGACACACTGATTAATACTGATTAGAATAAAATCGGAGTCCAATTAGTCATCTATCACAAGTGCTACTTATAAAAAACTGATTGGCTTAAGAAATGACAGAGAAGACCCTAGCATCCTTTCCAACTCAATCTATGATAATGATGACATCTTTGGTGTTGTGATGCAATCTTTACAAATAGAATTTATGTTTTTGAGAAGTCACATCATTCTCTGTAATCAGAGAGAAGAGCTATGTAAAACTGGGAGTAATGCAAAATATAGTTGCTCAATAGTCCTCAAAGTGAAGGTGAAAAAGATTATGGTTGGTAACCTAGGTGATGATCACAGAGCATTAAGGGAGACGCTCAAAAGCTGTATTTAAACACAGAGCTCTGGGGAACATGGTCATGTCATGTTTTGTCTCTGCTCTGATTTAACCTGATTTAGTGGAATATTTGACTATTATCTCTAAGTACTTGAGCATGTAAAAGTGTGTATGTGTGTGCGTGTTTAAGTGTACACTGAAGGTGTAAGAACAGCTCTCAAAGGAGAAATGTGGAAGCAGAAAGACTTTTTTCAAAGATAATCTAGGCCTTGTCTTTAGCTGCAATCAAATCCAAAGCAATATATAGCCAAAGTGCCACTAATCTTCAAATATTTAAGAGCTGATTTTTCAATAAGTGAAATATTCAGGGTATTTACTTAGTTTCATTTGCTTTTGTTATGGATACAAACATTCTCCTAGTCACTTAGGAATAATCTTCAATTCTTCATTGTTCCTCACTTTCTACTTTATTTCTAATGTCAAATTTTATTGATTTTACTTACACAATCTCTCTGCTCTCATGCCCATTGCCTTAGTTCAAGCCTATATCATCTCTTGCTTGTGCTAATAGTTTTGGCTATCTCTACTTGTCCTTATCTATATCTTGCTACTAGCCTCAGATGACTCTGGAAGAGAAAGTGAGAGTGTGGTGACTTTTCACAGCCATTCCTAGTTTAAATCCAATTCACTTACAAGTCAAGACATCACCTTCCTGATGTCTTTGATTCTCTTCCAGAATAAAGGACAAACAACAATCTCTGTACATTGTAGATGAAATATTGTATTTGAAGTCAAGATGTGACTTTTTTGACATTCATTAAAAAAATTAAATAGTATTTTATTTATTTCAATTTCAAGACAGTTTTTTTCCCTGAGGCAATTAGGGTTAAGTGACTTGCCCAGGGTCACACAGCTATGAAGTATTAAATGTCTGAGATCAAATTTGAACTCAAGTCCTCCAGACTTCAGGGTTGGTACTGTTCCACCTTGCTACCTCCTTAAGACAGTTTTTAACATTCATTTTTATAAGACTTTGAGTTCCACATTTTTTCTTTCCCTTTCTTCCTCCCTCCTCAAGATGCCAAGCAATCTTCTATAGGTTATACATGTACAATCATATTAAACATATTTTCATATTAGTTGTGTTGTGAAAGGAAAATCAGAACAAAAGGAAAAAAACTGTGAGAAGTAAAAAGAAACAAAAAAATGGAATTAGTATTCTTCAATCTACATTCAGACTTCATAGTTCTCTCTTTGGATGAGTCTTTTGGAATTATTTTGCATTGTTGAGAAGAGATAAGTTGATCAAAGTTGATTATTGCACAGTGTTGTTGTTATTGTGTACAATATTCTACTTCTGCTCACTACACTCACCATCAGTTTAAGTAAACATTTCTAGGTTTTTGTGCAATCCAAATTGCTCTCCAGAATGGTTGGATCAGTTAACAACCCCATCAGCAGTGCATTAGTGTCCCAGTTTTCTCACATCTGTTCCAACATATATTATTTTCTTTTTTTGTCATATTAGCCAATCTGATGGGTATAAAGTGGAAGATGTGCCTTTAAATTCTTCCTATGACACTTAGGGACAGCTAGGTGACACAACGGATAGTGTAGTAGGCCTAGAATCAAGAAGATTCATTTTTCTGAGTTCAAATCTAGTCTCAGACACTTAGTAGTTATGTGATCCTGAGCAAGTAACTTCACCCTGTTTGCCTCAGTTTCCTCATTTGTAAAATGAGCTGGAGAAGAAAATGGTAAACTATTCCAGTACCTTTGCCAAGAAAACCCCAAATGGGGTCATGAAGAGTCATGACTTGAAAAAGACTGAAAAACAAAAAAATAAAGACTTACTGGCTATTTAACATAGAGAAATCATTACGATTTTTGTGCTCTAAATTGCTCATCTCTAAAATGAGGAGTTTTTGGATTTCTTGTTATTCAGTTGTCTCAATTGATTTTGTGACCATATTTGAGTCTTTTTTGTTTTTTTTTCTGGGGGGGGTAAAGGTACTCTGAAATACATAATTTCTAAAGTTCCTTCTCACATCTAAAATTATGATCCTATAATTAGATGGCCTCAGATACCACTTCTATTTTTAATTTTATTCTGATCCTATGATTTTATGATCTTCCTTCGTTGACAGAGTTTCCACACCTGGAGTTTCCATTCAAATATAGGGCCTTAACATTGAAGCAAGAACATCTCCACTAGGGGGCAAAAAAACCCCAAAGAGACAAGAAAGTCAGCTTCAAAGTATTTGTAATTTGGACCAAGGTAGCTGCAGGAGGAGGTTGGAGCTATTGATTAAATTGGGTGTTTTCAAATTATCTAGGAACTTAATTTACCCATGTTTTCCTGTCTGCAATCATCAGACAATTGGGTTAACTGAAGAAACATTGCCACTAATAGGAAACAGCATCTGCCTTCCATGTAGAAATATTGAACAATTTGTTCATCTCCTTCATAATATGTTGGTCTTAGGAGTTCCAGTTGTTTATTATGATGGGAAATTGAAGCCACGGGGTAAAGTAACATGACTGAAATCACTTAGAGAAGGAATGAGAGAAGCCAAAATTGAATACTGATCTTGATGAACCAACACAAATGTAATAAAAATGCCCACAATATAAGCTTGAATCTGTGAGGATTCAATGCTGTTTGAACCCATAGGCTATCTAAAAGTACCAATTTCTCCCAGACCATATAATATTAGTTAGAATATTGGAACCTTAAAGGTCATATGTAGTTCAAGTCCCTCATCTTGCAGGTAAAGAAACTTAAAACAATAAATTTCTTCATCTATAAAATTAGGGGATTAGACATCTATAACTTGGGAAAGAGTTCTTGACCAAACAAGGGAGAGATGTGATTACAAAAAATAAGGTGGATAATTTTAATTATATTAAATTGGAAAACTTTTGCATGGAGAAAATCAGCACAACTAGGATAAGAAGAGAAAGAAAATAAATGTAAATAAAAAAATAAAATCTTCATATAAATATCTCTGATGATTGTCTGATAGAAAAGATATATAAGGAAAACAATGGGAGCAGCTAGGTGGTGAAGTGGATAGAGCACCAGCCCTGAAGTCAGGAGGACCTGAGTTCAAATGTGGTCTCAGACACTTAACATTCCCTAGCTGTGTGACCTTGGGCAAGTCACTTAACCCCAATTGCCTCAGCAAAAAGAAAACAATGAAAACATTTAAAAACAAAAGATATAGTCATGTAACTGGTCAAAGAATATCAACAAATCATTCAATTCTCAAAAGAAGAATTGCCAATTATATATATCACAATGCTTTAAATCATGGATAATCAGAGAAATGCAATTCAAAACAACTCTGAAATTTTACCTCATACTCCACAAACTGGCAAAAATGACTAAAGATGATTATAGTTACTATTTGTTGGAGGAATTCTAAGTTTCTCCAACCACTTATGGGAAATGATTTGGAATTATGAAAGTTTCTAAAATACTGTTTGACAAAGAGCTCACTTGCAAACAAGTGAGTCAGTGAAAGAAGGAAAAGCTATAATATATTTATTGTTTGTTTGTTTGTTTTTTTTGGTAGTAGCAAAGAACTAGGAACAAAGGAGATGACTGTTGACTAAAGGCTGGCTAAACAAATTGTAGTATATGAATGTGATGGAATAATATTGTGTTGAAAGAAAAAATAGATATGAAAAATAAAAGTAAACATGGAAAAAACATATGAACTGCCAGAAAAATTATACAGTTATTACAATAATGTAAAGAACAAAAAGAAAACAAATAAAAACTGAAACTGAATAATATGAAATTACAATGACCAAGATTGATTCCAAAGTAGAAATATGAAAATTCACCTTTTATTTTTTTATATACTATAGGTAAAGAAGGAGGTCCTGGAATGCTATTTATAATTTCAGGCATGGTTGATGTTTTGATTAGTTTTATTAAACTATTTTTCTCCTTGTTTTTCTTTTTTTTTAACAAGAGAAAACTTTCTGGGTAAGGGGGCAACATATTGGGAAATAAAAGTGATGTAAAAGTGAACTAAAAAAAGATGTCAAATAAATGTTTGAAAATATATTGAGATTGAAAATAAAATAAAATTAGGGGATTAAACTGGAATATTTTAGTTTAATTATTTCTTTTTCTTCAAATTGTTGCTTCCTTTATATGTAGGGTTTTTTTTTTAGGTTTTTATGCCCTAATACATGGTAAATTTTTGTGTAAGTTCCATGAACCGCTGAGAAAAAAGTAAACTCCCTACTGTCTCCATTCAATTTTCTCCAAAGATCTATCATACCTAACTTTTCTAACAATTGGTTTATCTCCCTAGTTTCTTTCTTGTTTATTTTGTGGTTTGATTTATCTAATTCTGAGAGAGCAAGGTTGAGATCCCCCACTAGTATAGTTTGGCTGACTATTTCTTCTTGCATCTCTCTTAATTTCTCCCCTAGGAATTTGGATGCTATTGCACTTGGTGCATATATATTTAGTATTGATATTGCTACATTATTTACGGTACCCTTTAATAAAATATAGTTTCCTTCCTTATCTCTTTTAATTAGATTTATCTTTGCTTTTACTTGATCTGATATCAGGATTGCTACCCCTGCTTTTTTTGTTCACCTGAAGCATAATAGGTTCTGCTCCAGCTTTTTACCTTAACCCTGTATGTGTCACTATGCTTTAGATGTGTTTCTTGTAGACAACATATTGCTGGATTCTGGTTTTTAATCCAGTCTACTCTCTGCTTCCGCTTTATGGGAGAGTTCATCCCATTCACATTCACAGTTAGAATAACTAATTCTGTATTTCCTGCCATCTTATTTACCCAAGTTATGTTTTTCCCTTTCCTTTCCCCTTTCCTTTCCCCTTTCTCCCTTCCCCCCTTGTCAGTATTTTGTTTTTAATGACCCCCTCCCACAAATAATCCTCCCCCCTTTAGAGCCAGTCCCCCTTTTTAACTCCTTTCCGCTGATTCTTCTAATTTCCCTTTTACTAGTCTATCCCTTTCTTTTCCTCCTTTCCCTCCCACTTCCCTTTAAGGAAGGACAAGTTTCTCTGCAAAACCAAATTTGTCTGATATACACTTTTAGAGCCCAATCTGATGAGAGTAAGATTTACACATTGCTCATCTCCCTCCCTTCTTTCCTTCAATTATATTAGGTTTTCTTTGCCTCTTCATGACATTATACCTTATTTTTATCTTCTTTTTCTTTTTAACCTTATTTTACCACCTTTTCCCTCTTTCCCCCAGTATGATAGCCTTTCCCCCTCTGGTTTTCTTTTTCTTGTTATCAAAGTAATATCAAATTATACCCCCAATCTTTAAGTATCCCCATAGTAGAAATAAAGTTCTCAAGAGTTCTTTCCTTTTTACCTTTTTATGCTTCTCTTGAGTTCTGTGTTGGGAGGTCAAATTTTTTGTTCAGATCTGGTCTTTTAATTAGAAATAGGTAAAATTCACCTATATCATTAAATGACCATCTTCTTCCCCGGAGGATAATGCTCATTCTAGCTGGATAGGTTATTCTTGGCTGTAATCCAAATTCCTTTGCCTTTTTCGGACTATCTGGTTGCAGGCTCTTTGATCCTTCAATGTGGACCCTGTGTGATTCTAATTATAGATCCTTGGTATTTGAATTGTTTCTTTCTAGCTGCTAGTAAAATCTTTTCCTTGGTGTTATAGTCCTGAAATTTAGCCACGATATTCTTTGGGGTTTTAATTTTGGGGTCTCTTTCAGGAGGTGATTGGTGAATTCTTTCAATGGTGATTTTGCCTTCTGATTCTACAACCTCAGGGCAGTTTTCTTTCAGGATTTCCTGAAAGATAGTGTTTAGATTCTTTTTTTCATCATGGCTTTTAGGAAGTCCAATAATCCTTGCCTCTCCTAGATCTATTTTCCAAGTCAGTTGTTTTTCCTAGGAGATATTTCATGTTTTCTTCTATTTTTTCATTTTTTTGTTTTTGTTTGACTGATTCTTGAAGTCTTATTGAGTCATTCACTTGCATTTGTTCAATTCTTATTTTTAAAAGTGTTGTTTTCTTCAGTTACCTTTTTTAGCTCCTTTTGTTACTGGCCAATTTGTTCATTGCACTCTTTTTCCACTTCACTAATTTTATTCTTCAGTGCATTATTGTCTATTTCCAATTCACCAATTTTGTTTTTCAATAAATTGGTGTCTTTATCGTATCTCTTTTGGAGGGCTTCTTGCACTTATCTCAGTTCATTACCCCATTTATCATCCAGTTCTCTTTTGAGATTCTTTATGCAATCTTCCAAAAAGGCCTTTTGAAAAGGGGGACAGTGATGGTCCTTGATGGCTTCCTCTGAAGTTGTTTTGCCCATAGGAACCTCAGAATGTGGGGTTTGCCCTTCTTTCTCTCGATAGAAGCTGTCTATGGTGAGAGCTCTCTTCTGTTTCTTCATTTTTTTAGACAGTGTGGGGGTCTCTTCAAAGCTAGAGAAGCCGAGGCTTCGGTAGTTTGCCCTGGGGCAATTCCACTAATTAACTTAAGGTGCTGGGCCGGTAGGGCTAGGACTTTGCCTGATGGGGCTAGGACTTTGGCCGATTTACTCCTTAAAAAAGGGCAAATCTGCCAGAACACCTGCCTCCAATCAGGGCAGAGTGTCCCAAGTGCCTCAGATACACCCCAGGTGTTTGGAGTTTGGAGTTTCTGCCATGCTGAGCTGAGTCCCACCCTCAGTTCCAGACTGCACTGGGCAAACTGTTTACCCCTCTCCCAAGTGAAACAGCCCTGATATGAAGTTCTTCAGAGGTAACTGGAAGCAGTGTCCAAATATTTCTGGATTCCTTGACTTAAAGATCAGTTCAAAGGCTTATTTTATTGTTGATTTGAGAGAAGGTCAGAGGACACAGAGAGTCATGTTTTCACTCCGCCATCTTGGCTCCATCCTTTTATCTCATATGTAGGGTTTTAAAAAAATAATATTTTATCCCTTCCCAATTATGTTAAAACAGTTTTAAACTTTTTTAAAAAGAGTTTTGAATTTCAAATTCTATCCTTCTTTCTCTCCTCCCCCAGCCTGGCCTCAGGAAGTAAACAATCTGATTTGGAGGGAATGAGGAAGGGAGGGAGGAAGGAAGGAAGGAATGAAGAAAAAAGAGAGAGGGAAGAAGGAAGAAAGAAAGGAAGGAAAGAAGGAAGGAAGGAAGGAAAAGAGGGAAGGTAGGAAAAGGGGGGAAGAAGGGAGGAAGAAAAGAAGGGAGGGAGGGAGACAAGGAGGAAGGCAGAGAGGGAGGGAAGGAAGAAAGGAAAAAAGAAATAGTGGAAAATAATATGCTTCAATCTGTATTCAGACAATATCATTTTTCTTTTTGTAGATAAGTGAAAACCAGACAAGCAAAAAAAATAACAGTTTTTGTTTGAGACACAAATATTGTCCAAGGTGTTACTAGAAGGTGTGCTGCTGTGTTATCTGAATATACAGAATATTTTCCTCATCATCCTTATTAGGAATTTGGCAGCAGCATTTTATTAATTAGAACAGACATATGTTTGAACTAATTTATGACTGATTAGATCACACATTAAATTTAAACATACCCTGGCTGGGAATCTTCTTTGAGTAGAAAGTTTGGGTTGCTACAATTATAACCAAAAAAAGGGCTTGGAAAATAATGGGATTTCCCAGCAGTAAAAAGTATTTTAACTTCTTCATACAATATTAGAACTATTTTCTGGGAATTTTAATGGTTATCTAGTCCAACCCCCTCTTTTTTAGGGAAAGGAAAAGAGACAGAGAGGGAAAGTGATTTACCTAAGTTTTTATAGCTATTTGTAGTTAATCACTGAATGATTAGTCAAAATGAAACCTGGGAAAGAGCCTAGCCTAAAAAGGCCAAGGTCTCCCACCACATTCAGGGCCATCTTTAGTGCTCCTGATTTATATCTTGCCACTAGACTCAGATGTCTCCAGAAGAAAGAGTGAGACTGGGGACTTTATGCAGCACCCTCTCACTTAAATCCAATTAACTTGCAAGTCATGGCATCACCTTCCTGATGTCATAGTCCTCTTTGAGACTGAAGGACAAACAACAATTTGTGAGTAGCAGTAGCTGTTCCAATGGGAACTGAGTTCCATTTGGGCCACATGGTATGCCCTTCCTTCCTCTCTCCCTCCCTTCTTCCTTTTCTTCCTGTCTTCCTTCCTTCCTGCCTTTCTTCCTCCTCTCCTGTCCACATGGGTTATCATACTCTTACCTGTTGGGTGTTTTCTCCAAAGTAATATAAATTTTGATCATTGAAACCTTACAAGATATCTTGGGATTTACAATATAGATTTTTTCATAAGGATTATGCCTTAAACCCAAATCACTCTGGTGCTCATTGATTTGCCCATAGCAGATCTCAGCCCGAGCCTCACTTGGTCATTGGTTTGGGCCCCTAATAGTTCAGAATTATCATAAATAGCAATTGTTTCCATTTTGGCCAACCCCCCCCAAAAAAAAATCCAAAAAAACCAGAAACAAAAACAAAACAAAGAAAAAAAAACCCAAACACCTCAGCGTTTTCCTTTTCCAGATTATTGATTTTTTGGTGAGGTAGGTAAAAGAGGCCATTATTGGCTTCATTTTTTACCCAGCCTTAGCTCTGGAGGAGAAAATGGGACTGGTGACTTTGCATAATCCTCCCTCACTTCAATCCAATTCACTTATGTGTCATTACATTACTTCCCTTTTGACATGGTCCTCTGTAGTAGGTAGGAGCTGCTGCCGTTTTAGATTTGGAAACATTCAAAACATCTGCACTCTGCACTAAGTAAACTATAGAAAGAGTTTATATTTTAAAGCAAAGCATTTTGCTTTAAATTATCACACAATCAAATCACAATTAAAACAATTAGCAAAGTAATAGAGTAAACAATGCATACACATTGAGTGGATTCAGATGTCAGTCAAATAATGGGGTAAGAATACATGATAGGATGATGAATATGGAAATATAGTCAGAAGAATTGCACATGTTTAATCTATATGGAATTGCTTTGCTGTCTTGGAAAGGGGATAGGGAGGAGAAGAGGGGATAGGGAAGGAGAGAGGGAGAAAATTTGGATAATAGAATTTTTGCAAAGGTGAATTTTGATAACCATCTTTGCATGCATTTGGAAAAATAAAATACTGTTTAAAAATCCATGCTAGGTAAGACCCTTGCTTTAGGTGGAAAAGTTGTCTTGTATTTTTAGAGAAAGGTAAGACTCAACTGTGCAGCATCTCTGGTTGTCTGACCATCATACAATCATAGCAGTAAATCATCCCTGCCTCTTAATTTCCTTAATTTATTCTTGGTGATTGGGAAGCAGATTTGGAATATTAGTACAGTAGGGTTGACTTCTCTCCCCATTCTATTTTATGTATTAACATGAATGCTTTCTCAGTGTGGTTGTCCTATTTTGTAGAAGTCTTTTGCCCCCATCAGAGTAGTGTTTCTTGTAGGTATCCTTCTGCATCCAAGTACCCTTGAAAAATGAGTGCCTCATGATAAGAAAGTGACAGATTTCCTACTAACTTCCTAGGTTCAGATATTGCAGGAAATCTAGTTAGACAGACACATTGCTATTTCAATTTTAATCCCAGTTCTAATAGACTGGCCACTATCAATATTGTTACAGTTTCTTCAAGAGGAAATAACATTTTGTGAGAGAGACCATTTAACTATTACTCTGCAGATTGTTAATTGGCATGGCTGGAAAGTTTGTGTTAAATTCAAAGAGAAAGGACTAAAAGAACATATTTCCTGGGTGACTAAGTTAAACATCAAGGCTAAAGAGCCCGAAGAGACTTCCTTGAAGAAAGAAGCTTTTTATCCTGCAAAGAAAGAAGAGAATTCTTGAGAGACTGAGAAACACACACAGAGAAAGACAGACACAAAGAGACATAGAGACAGAAAGACAGACAGACAGACACATTGCATGGAGAGAGAGACAGAGAGAGCCAGAGAGAGAGAGAGAGACAGAGACAGAGACAGAGACAGACAGAGAGAGACAGAAAGTCAGAGAGAGACAGAGACAGAGACAGAGAGACAGAGAGAAGGCGAGAGAGATGGGGGAGAGAGATGGGGGGAAGGGAGAGAGAGAGAGGGTGGGATTGTGTTTTTTGAGTTGAGAAGTCAACAATTACAGTTGAAGTGTTAGAGGATAGAAGTGTCTCTGGCACAATTTTTCTCACTGTGATACTTTATCCCAATATTTAAATGTTTTTGTGTTGTTTGTTGCTCTGTTAATAAATTAGCAACAATGATGTTCATTTAAGTTTATGAAGGAAGGAGTGAAAAAACATTTAGTTCCATGTGTTAGGCACTGAACTAAATATTAGAAAACAAATTCAAAAGACACCATAGTTTCTGCCCTTAAGGATCTTATATTCTAATAAAGGAATATTACAAAAACAGGGAAGTGAGCAGCCAGGGAGGAACTTTCTGGTCCAGGATGATGAGTAATGTCACAAGGCAATTGATGGATGGGTACTTCCTAGGAATGATAATTCGAATTTGATTATCATTGCTAAATATGAAAATCTTAAGTTGGGGTAGAGGTGGATACTATGAAGATGGCCAGAGAACAACTGTCAACTTGTGGACCTGGGCTGGGTTAGTATGATAAATGTCCACAATCATCAGCCTGGGGCCAAGTTCAAGAGTGCTATGTTAGAGATGGCAATTGGTATATAGGAGAGTAAGATAAAGAGGGTAAATGAGTAGCATTAGTGTGAGATGTATTAATTGAGATAATCATGGGAAATGACAGCAGAGGTTGTTGCTGAAAGATGAGCACAAGATAATGGGAAAATAAATGTCTGGTTTTTTAATAAACTGGAGTTGATATTCATAATTAATAAAAGAGATCTTGTGTTTCTAAATTTTATTTATTTAAAGAATTGTATTGGTAGAAAATTTAGAGTCATGTCTGACTCTATGATTCCATTTGGGGTTTTATTGGCAAAGATACTGGAGTGGTATGCCATTTCCTTCTCCTGCTTATTTTGCAGATGAGGAAACTGAGGTAAACAGTGTCACACAGCTAGGAAATATCTGAGGTCAGATTTGAACTTAGGAAGATGAAACTTCCAGATTCTAGGCCAGGCACTCTACCCACTGTACCACCTCACTGCCCTAATTTGATTTTTTATCTGGTTCCTTTTCCCAAAAGTTGCAAATATGGTACAATTTTCAAAGTTACACAAATTTAGATAGGCAAGATTCCCTTTCCTTAATTGCAAAGGAATTACAAAGTTGGTAAAGGAATTTTTTGTAAGTTAGTAAAGGAATACATGGATATGATCTGTCTGGGGAAAGTGACATTTCCTGAGGGTAAGCATCAGAATCATAGAGTGCCTCAATAGAATCCTACATAGTAAAGGTAAAAGAAATAAATATTGATTGTTCCAATCCAGCTAACTCCTTTTGGAGGCTAGTCCCTTTGCTTTTTTGCTGAGGCAATTGGGGTTAAGTGACTTGCCCAGAGTCACACAGCTAGGGAATGTTAAGTGTCTGAGATCAGATTTGAACTCAGGTCTTCCTGACTTCAGAGCTAGTGCTCTATCCACTGTGCCACTTAGCTGCCCCTCTAAACTCTTTTTAGGGTTAGCCCCATAATCCTCCACTTGCCACACTTCAATGGCATTTTCCTCTTGGTTAATTGTGAGTTCTACTAGGGAACTTATGTTTCCGCTTAGCAATTGCTAAAATCCCTTTTCTTGCTAACTTTCCTATGAATTTAGCCTTCTTTTATCAGCATAATAAAATCTTTACCCCTTGATTTGGAGAGCTATGCCTGTAAATTCTTTTGAATTTGAATCTGGCCTGTAACACCAAAATGCTTTTGAGATAACACTGAACTTCATTGTTGTATGCCTGTGAAACCTGGATAGCATACCAGCACCGCACCAATAAATTGAATTACTTCCATTTGAATTATCTCAAGAAGATTCTGAAGATCACCTGGCAGATAAGATACCAGACATTGAGGTCCTTTCTCAAATTAAACTACCAAGCATTCCAACTCTACTGCAGAGAGCACAATTTCATTGGACTGATCACATTGTTTGATATACACTTTTAGAGCCCAATCTGATGAGAGTAAGATTTACACAATGCTCATCTCCCTTCTTTCCCTCAATTATATTAGGTTTTCTTTGCCTCTTCATAACATTTTACCTTATTTTTACCTCCTTTTTTAACCTTATTTTACCACCTTTTCCCTCTTTCCCCCTCTGGTTTTTTCTTATTATCAAAGTAATATCAAATCATACCTCCAATCTTTAAGTATCCCCATAGTAGAAATAAAGTTCTCAAGAGTCCTTTCCTTTTTACCTTTTTATGCTTCTCTTGAGTTCTGTGTTGGAAGGTCAATTTTTTTGTTCAGATCTGGTCTTTTCATTAGAAATAGGTGAAATTCACCTATATCGTTCAATGACCATCTTCTTCCCTGGAGGATAATGCTCATTCTAGCAGGATAGGTTATTCTTGACTGTAATCCAAGTTCCTTTGCCTTTCGGACTATCTGGTTCCAGGCCTTTGATCCTTCAATGTGGAGGCTGACATATTGTGTGTGATTCTAATTATAGATCCTTGGTATTTCAAGAGTTTCTTTCTAGCTGCTAGCAAAATCTTTTCCTTGGTGTGATAGCCCTGAAACTTAGCCATGATATTCCTTGGGGTTTTACTTTTGGCGATCATATTGTTTGAATGCCAAATGGATACTTGCAAAAAAAACCAAAACAAAAACCCAAACCTCTTTTATGGACTTCTCACACAGGGCAAGTGTTCACAAGATGGTCAAGAAAAGCAAGACAAGGAGAGTCTCAAGGTCTCTCAAAAACTTTAGAATTGATTATATGACATGGGAGACATTGCCCAGCTTGGCATGTCCTCATCAGAGAAAGTGTTGTGTTCTATGAACAAAGCAGAATTGAATTAGCTCAGAAAAAAAATGTGAGATGCTCAAAGTTAGAGAATCTACCCCAAATATTCATAAGAACTATTTGTGTCTAACATATGGCAGAGTATTCTGAGATCATATTGGTCTGATCAATCACAGTTGGACACACTATTACTCATTTTGGTCCTTTTCAAGAAAGAAGGAGGATGAGGAAGAGTGACAGTCATTTCAGCAGGTTCCAGAGTGAAAGGCAAAATGTACTTCAGTAGAAGCTTTTCATTTTGAAACTTTGATTTGGAGTTCCCTGGAGATTACTAGGATCTGGGAGTTAAGTAGAAGGCTGGGGGAGCCAATGCTGAAGAGTTCCACAGTTTATGGTATTTTTTTAGTGCAAATCAGAAACCCACAGCTACATTTTGAATTGATCTTTCCCTTCCCCCAGGTTAATTATTTCACCAATTCGTAGTGTTTAATAGGTTACTTCTTCAAAAAGAAAGGTTCTATCTACTCTGAATGAGCCTAACTGATACCCTCTTCCCAATCCTCCATAAATGACTTGGAATTTAGATAGAAAGGAGATCAGATTGCTTGATCAGCTTCTTGGGGTTTATTTATTTTTTAAATTCTTGTTGTGCTTGGTTGTTTTAGGTTGGTTTTTTTTTTTTGGCTTTGTTTTGTTATTTGGGGATATGAGGCAGAATAATTTTGATGGAAAAAAATTTTAACTTTATTAACTTATTAACTAATTCATCAATTTATTCACTCATTCATCAATTTACTAATTTATTTTTCTATTTATATGTTAGCTCATTTGTTTATTTTTGTTCACTTATTATTTGCTCATTCTATATCTGTCTATCTATCCATCCATCTATATCTTTCCTCTCCTTTGTTTTATAATCTGGACTGTATTTTTATGACCCAGAAACTCTCAGTGTGGAAACTCCCTCCATAGAAGCATATAGGCAGTTCATTTGTAATTCACAGTCTTACATAATTGCCTGTGGAAATGAGAGGCTAAGTAATTTAAACCAAAGTCAAACCACAACCCTGCCTGTCTCTATCCACTACTTTATGCTGCTTCTCAAAGAACAGTCACTGGTTCTAAGTAAAACTAAAAATGACACAGTAGTTCAGTGCTTAAGACACCAACATATATGTTTTTAAACTGACAAGCATTAGTTAACTTTGTTCCATTCCATAACAATAGAATGTAACCCTAGTTGGATCCTCCAAATAACAGCATGTCAGTTTCTGGGGCAACCAAGAAGATCTTTATATCATACCCACTAACTATGGATTTACCCCAAAGTTACATCTTAGCCCAATCCCCCTCTCTTTTTCCCCTCTCTATTTTTTTCACTTGGTGATTTCATTAGCTCCCATGGGTTCAATTATCATCTCAGTAGAAATGATGCCCAGAATTCTATATCAAGCTTCAATCTTTCTTCTGAACTCTAATCCCACATCACCACAGCTAACTGGCAATTTTGAATTGGATGTCGTGATAGCCTCTCAGACTGAACATGCCCACAACTGAATTTATTATGTTTCTCCCCAAAGAGAAGCTGTTTCTTTTAAACTTTCCTAAGCCCGTCAAGGGCGTTATCATCCTTCTAGTTATAACCTTGTTGTCAGTCTTGGCTCCTTATTCGCATTCATCCCACATTTCCAATGACTTTTCAAATTTTGTCAGTTCTATCTCCATAATATCGCTTGCATATGTTCTCTTGTGTCTACCTACATATCTATTACCTAAATTTAGTCCTTTATCATCTTTTGCCCGGGCTATTTCAATTGCTTCCTGATTGTTTTCCAAACCTCAAGTCTCTCTCCATCTTAATCTACCTTTATCCAATTCTCCAATCTACCCTTTATTCAAGTACCCTTTATTCATCTGTATTGGTCTGATCATGTAACCCCCTTCCCCCATTTGTTAAACTTCTAGAGATACCCAATATTTCTAGAATCATAAGCTCATCTGATTGGTATTAAAAGCTTCTTAAAAACTTTATCCCTTACTACATTTCCAGTATTCTTATGTGTCATATCTCTCTATTCAATGTATAGCTTCCTCCTACTTGTTTACTATTCTTCACAAATGATGTTCCATTTTCCATTTTTATGTTTTTGCTCAAGTCATCCACCAGGCATGGGATATTCTTGCTCTTCACCTGCCTCCTTTTTTCAGAATCTATTGTTTCAAGTCTTCCCTTTTGCAGGTCATATTTCTTGGGTCTTATTCAGTTGCTAGTATTGTTTTCCCACTTCAGTTTACTTTGAAGGATTCTCGAATATTCTTATTTATGCATATTTTATCATTCATTAGAACAAATTGTTTGAAGACCAGGATTATTTTTACTATTTCTTTGAATCTCCAGCACTCAACTCTTACTTAGGATGTGGAGCTCTGAGCCTTAGGTTAGGAAGAACAAGTTCAAGTCCAGTCTTATACACTTAATAGCTATATGAGCTTGGGAAAATCACTTAATCTTTAGTTATTTATTTAGTTACACTTTTAATATTATTTTTTAAAAATCATAGTAGCTTTTTATTTTTCAAAATACATACAAATAGTTTTTAATATTCATCCTTGCAATCCCTTTTGTTCCAATTTTTTCTCCCTCCCTCTTCCACCTTAGACAGAAAATAATCCAATATAGATTAAACATATGCAATTCTCCTCCTCTTCTTCCTCTTCCTCCTCCTCCTCTTCCTCCTCCTCCTCCTCCTCATTCTTTTTCTTTTTTGCTGAGGCAGTTGGGGTTAAGTGACTCGCCTAGGATCACACAACTAGGAAGTATTAAGTGTCTGAGATCAGATTTCAATTCAGATCCTTCTAATTTCAGGGCTGGTGCCCTATCCTAGCTGCCTGTGTAATTCTTCTAAATATATTTCCACATTTATCATGCTGCACAAGAAAAATCAGATCACAAAGGAAAAAAAAATGAGAGAAAAAAAAACTAAGAAGCATGCAACAACAGCATAGGTGAAAATACTATATTGTGACCCACATTCAGTTCCCATAGTTCTCTCTCTGAATGCATTTAATCTTTATTTACATCAGTTTCTTCAGCTGTAAAATGAGGATAATAATAGTGCCTACCTCATATGGCTGTTGTGAGAATCAAATGGGATTTTGTAAGGTATTTAGCATGATACCTAGCACGTAGTAAGCATTATATGAATGCTTATTCCTTTTCCTACTAATACGAACCTAATAGGAAGCAAAGAAACAATCATTGATTAAGTACTTGCTATATGCCAACCACTGCTAAAAACAAACACAAGCAAAAAGAATTTCCCCATCCTCAAAAGGTTTATAATCTAATTGGGGAAGACAACACATAAAAGGAAGTCAAAGACAGGGAAGATGTCCAAAGGTACCCAAAGTAAGAGCAGAAGTGATTGAATGTTTCAGAGTGAGAAGACTTAATATTCCACATATAACAAATATGTATCAAATGGCATAAAATCTAAGTAACTGAAGGAAAGGCAAAAGAAATGATAAGAAATATACTTTAAAATTATGAAATTTGATAAATTCAGTGTGTACCATTCAGAGAAATCTAACAAAAAGATAAATAACAACAACAACAAAAAATTAAGCATCTGAAAAGGATTTTAGGAAAAAAAACCTAGTCGTAATAGGACTCTGGCACTTACCAACTGGGAATCAAAAGGATTATACATATTCTTCTCTATGAAACAACATGATAAAAATTTTAATCAATTAAAGGCATTTGAACAAAGGAATCAAATTAAATGGATAATAAAGAATTTAATCCTAAAGAACTGGTGGATTAAAAAACTAGTCATAGGAAAATATAGAATATAATTTAATTGAAAAAAGAAAACATAACATACTAAAAACTTTGGTGATATCAAGAGTACTCATTAGAAGGCTAATTGGGCAGCTAGATGGCTCAGTGGATAGAGCATGAATCTTAGGAGGATCTTGAATTCGTTTCTGGCCTCAGACAATTAACATTTATTAGCTGTGTGACCCTGGGCAAGTCACTTAACCCTAATTGCCTTGGAGAAGGAGGAAAGAGTAATCATTAGAGTTAGTTTAATCTGGACTGCCTCTTTCAAGGAATCCATGAACTTGAATGGGGAAAAATAATTAAATTTTTAAAATTTTCACTAGCCTCTAACTTAATTTTAGTATTTTTCCAGTAATTTTCAAAAAGCATGTTACTCTAAAAAGGAATCCATAGACTTTAATCAGGCTACCAAATGAGTTCATCTCCCCCCTCCAAAAAAAAAAGAGACTTTGCTTTAGAGAAATTACTTAGAGCTATTACTCACACTTTAATAAAAGAGAAAGAATAGAACAATGAATTAATAATTAAAAAGCTAAAAATGTGACAAATCATAAAATTCAAAGATGAAATTCTAATTATCAAAGAAGACAAATAAAAATTTTTTAAAAGGCTACTAAATTCTTAAATAATCTAGAAATTTTTTAAACAAATAAAATAATCTATTAATCTGAATTTTTAAAGAGAAGGAAACTATTGCTATATCAAAAATGAAAAAGAAATAACAAAGGAAGAGGGAATAAAGGAAATTAATAAAAAACTATGTTGCCCAATTATATTCTAACGAAATGATAACAAATTAAGTAGATGAATAATTAAAAATACAAAATCCCCAGATTATCAGGATAACAAATAAGAAATTCAATCTCAACTGAAAAGACCATAAATGAATTCCCAAAGGAAAAAAAAGGGACCAAATGGATTTACTAGGAATTCCATCAAACATTCAAAGAAAAGTTAAGTTCAATTTTACAAAAGTTCTTTTGAAAAATTGGAAAAGATAGTATCCTCTCTTTCCATCAAATATCTTTGGTCCTGATACATAAACCATGGTGAGATAAGTCAAGGAGAAAAAAATTATAGACCAATATCTTTAATGAATATTGACAGAAAGGTTGCACAAAATATTAGCACAGAACTTATAGCAACATAAAAGAGATTAGAAGTGTGGGTTTAAACATCAGAAAATTTATAAATATAATAGACCTTATTCATAACAAAAAAAATCAGAAAGCACAACTCTTATCAATACACTCAATAGAAATATCTTTCAGCATACTTACTTTTTTTTAAAAAATTAAAGCTTTTTATTTGTATAACATATGTATATGTAGTTCCCCAGCATTGATCTTTACAAAGCTTTCCATTACAAATTTTACCCCCAGTTCCCTCCCCTCCCCTAGATGGCAGGAAGTCCACTACATGTTAATAATGTTGAAGTACTTGACAAGCTGTACAAGAAAAAATCCTATCTACAAGAAAAAAAAAAAGAAAATCAGAGAAAGGAAACACAATGTAAGCAAACCTCAATAGAGAGCATGAAAATGTTATGTTGCGGTCCATATTTCATATCCCTCTCTTTGGGTGTATGTGGTTTTCTTCAGTGAACAATTGGAACTGGTTTGAGGCAATTCTTTGTTGCAGAGAGCCATGTCCATCAGAATTGATCATCATGTAATATTGTTGTTGCTGTGTATGATGATCTCCTGGTTCTGCTCATTTCACTCAGCATCAACTCATACAAGTCTCTCCAGGCCTCTCTGAAATCGTCCTCAGCATATTTATTTTAAAACTAAAAAAAAAAAAAAAGCTAAAATGTATAGGAATAAATAGATCTTAATAAACAGTATTTATCTAAAACAGTGTGTGTTATCTAAAATATAGAAATGCTAGACATTCTCAATAAGAACAGGTAAAATAAAAGACAGTTGTAATTACAATTATTTAATACAATTCTAGAAATGCTAGTTGTAACAAGATAAAAAATAAATTGAGGAAATAAGCATAAACTAAAAAGAAATACAATGATCACTTTTTGTAGATGATACTATTTTCTTAGAGAATCTTAAAAATGCAAATAAAATGATAATTGAAACAATAACTTCATCAAAGTAGTAGGATTAAAAATAAACCCATAAAATCATCAGTTTTTGTACATAACCAATTAAAAAAAGAATGAAAAAATAAATTTCATTCAAAATAACTACAAATGCAAAAAATATCTAGTAGTTCATTTTCTAAGACACAAACATTGATTATATTATTTCAACTGCATGACGCTTTTTTTTTTTTTTTGCTTTTTTACTGAGGCAATTGGGGTTAAGTGACTTGCCCAGGGTCACACAGCTGTTACGTGTCTGAGACCAGATTTGAACTCAGGTCCTCCTGACTTCAGGGCTGGTGCTCTATCCACTGCGCCACCTAGCTGCCCCTTGCATGACACTTTTTACAGGAAAAAAAAACAATTTTTTGTTACTGGGCTATGCTAGTACTAATAAAATTAACAACACTACTTAAATTACTTTATAATAATACAAAAGAAATATATAGAAATGCAAAAATCTTGACATCTATTAAAAAATGCTGCATATCATTAGTAATGATACATTTAAATTACAATTCATAGCATTAGCTAAGCAAAGATGATCAAAAAGGAAAGTGACAATTATTGGCAACATTGTGGGAGGGTAGGCAGACTAAATAGTTTTAAGGTGGAGTTGTGAATTGACTCAACTATTCTATAAAGGAAATTAGAGCTATACCTCAAGAGTCACCAAGCTGTTTTAATACCCTTTGATCTAGCAATCCCATAACTAGGCATATACCCAAATAGATCGAAGAAGGAGGGAAAAGACTCAAAATACAAATATATTTATAATCACATTTTTGTTGTAACAAAGATGTAGAAACAAAATGAGTCCTTAGAAAGTGGGGAATAATTGAATAATTACTGCATGTGAATTTAATATAGAATTGTTAACAACAGAAGAAGTTTAAAGCACATTCAAATAAATTTAGAAAGACTTGAATTAAGTAATGTAAAACATGTCTGTTTATCTCAAAATGTAGTCACACATGAAAACATTTAAATGTTTAAACAAAATTCTTCTATACCCTAGGATCATTTTATGAGGAGCAAAACTCTTTGATTGAATAAAGAAAGGAGTCACTGGTTAAGAAGACATGCTACATATATTTCTAGGGTCTTTAAATAGTTGGATAAATTTCAATCATTAGAGTTCAGGAATTAAGGAATTCAGGCTCATTTGTGCTTTATGGAAATATCCTCCTTTTATCCTACCAGAAGGCTGTATGGACAGACATGGAATGGGAAATGCATCTTTCTCTTGTCTCCTCCCCTCATTAGTCAGGTCATTCAAACTACAGCACTACTAAAAGACAATGCATCCATTTGGGAGCAAAATTAGATTGCAGATAATAGATATAGATACAAAGAGATAGTCATTCTATGGAGGAAGCAGCTTGAAGGAAAAGGACCCTTGCCTCAAAAAAAAAAAAAAAAAAAAAGCAGACCTTTAGGGCTATGTATAGACTCTACAAATGCAGGCTGGATTTCAGTCATAAAGGGTCAAGAGTTGAGAATTACCTTTTCCATGTGTGAATCCTATATATATGCCTCACCACCATTGGACTATTAAGTATGATACCATTATTTCCAGAACACTGTGTGTGTTAATTTATGGCAAAGTGCACCACATTTTATGGGATGAATGTTTTGTACCAATTCTTCATACTACAATGTTACTAAAAAAATTTTTTTTTTTTGCTAAAAACTAAGTCAACAGGCTTTTGTTAATGGGAAACCTCAGTATTTGTCAACTATAGCAATGTGGGTAGAAATTGGGGCAGTGATTCTGAAGAAGTGATGGTATTATATTTATTATATGCTATCTTATAATATGGTTATCCTGTCTCATCCTACTTATTGGAAAAAAAATTCCTTTAGAGAGAAACCACAGCTTATTTTTCTTTATATCCCTTGGGTCTAGCCCTAGCACAATGCATTATCTATTCTTAGCTCTTAATGAATGTTTTCTGAGTTAATTACTGAATTGAATTAATCTTTGTCTTCTATAGCATATAGAACAGTCTCTTGTACATTGTAGGTGCTCAATAAATGTATGTTATCTTATTGAATTAGGAAGATATTACCTGAGGCATTCTGAGTACTTAATGACTTTCCAGGTGCATTAAAACATTTATTATGAAATATAAAGTCATCAGCAAACATAAATTCATCTAAAAAGATGAAAAAAGAATATTATATGTAAAATAATCTATTATATAACCTTGTTTTTAAAAACATTAAATTTGACATGGGAGTACCTATATCAGTCTTCTAGTTTGTGTCCTGAAATGCCTTCTGTTTTTTTCTCTGTATTTTTAAATATTTTATTGACACTCTTCTTCTTTTGTATTATTTTCATGATTCTCCCCACTTTCTCCTATAACTTTGCCAGCAAAAATAAAGTTCTTCCTTATATCAAAAAAGTGTAGTTAAAAAAAACCCCAAATTTGTGTTTTATTAGTCATGTACAAAATGTATGCTTCATCACCATTCTTCTGAACTCATGATTGGTTATTTCACTGTTAGCCAACTAGCATTTATAAAGCATCTACTATATGCCAGCCATTGGCCTGCTAAGTGCTAGGGGTACAAAGAAAGGTAAAAAGAAAACTCACACTCTTACGTTGCTCATTGTCTTATGGAGGAAGAAATTATAACAGATATGTACAATAGGACACATGAAGAGTAAATTCAAGTTAATCTCAGAGTAAAGGCACTAAGATTTTTTTTTGTGGAAGGCAGAACATTGGCTGAGACTTGAAGGAAGCCAGAGAACCTAGAAGATGGACAATGGATGAGGGTTGAAGCTATTTATAATTGCTTTCCTTTACAATCTTATGGTCACTGTATGAATAGTTATGATGATTCTGCTCATCTCATTCTGCATTAGTTCATAGAACATTTGGAGTAGATTCTCTAATTTTGCGAATCTCCCTTTCCTTTTGGACTACTTCAATTCTGCTTTGTTCATAGAGCACAATTCTTTCTGAATAGTCCTATGCCAGTGTCTCTCATGTCACACAATCAGTTTCAAAATTCTTCAGAGAGACCCTGAGAGTGTTTTTATTTCACTTCTTCTGACCACCACATAAGTGTTTACTTTGTGTGAGTCCTCCTTATAATAGTCTTTTAAGCAAACTTACATTGGGCGTTTAAACAAGATGACCAGTCCATAGGATTTGTATTCTCTGTATTAGAGTTTGAATGCTTCACAATTTAGTTCAAGATAGGACCTCAGTAGCTGGCACCTAATGCTGCCAGGTGATCTTTAGAATCTTCCTAAAACAATTCAAATAGAAGTGATTAAGCTTCCTGGCATGATGCTGGTAGACTGTCCAAGTTTCACAGGGCATACAACACTGAGATATCATTAGCTCTGTAGACCCGAATTCAGTTTAATAGTCATTCTAATACTTTTCTTCTCCCACACTTATCTTTGGAGCTTCTCAAACACTGAGCTAGCTCTGACAAAGCATGTATCAACCTCATTATCAATGTGGACATCCCCGGAAAGTATACCGTCAATATAAGTGAACTTATTCTCAACATTCAAAACTTCTCTGTGCTGGTTCCATGGTTAATACTTTGGACTCTAAATCCAGTGATCTGAGCTCAAATATCTGTCAAACCTTGGTGTGCAATTAATAAATAATAATAGTCACTAATAATAGTTAGCCTCATATAACACTTTGAAGTTGTCAGATGGCTTTACATATATGATATCATTTAAGTCTCACAACAATGCTGGAATATAAGTGCCATTATTTTCCCCAATTTATAGATGAGGGAACTGAGACAGAGGTAAAGTGACTAGTGTATGTCAGTTTTGGAACTTGGAGTTAATTCTTCCTGGATTTCCTGGCCAGCTTTTTATCCAATTTAACAGTGCCCTGTAATAAATGTCTACAATACAAAATAGAATGTAAGACATCCATGAGACAGATGTAAAAGAGTTGGGGCAGAGCTAAGGAGATAACTTATAGTTATATGGATCTGCAAAAACATTATATAAAAAGAAGACTTTAAAATTTTATATAATCCCAGCAGGTGGAAAAACATAGAACATACTTATGTCAGGCAGAGAAATTAAAAAAAAATCAAAATCTTGATTTTGCAATGACTTATATTTTCACAAAAATTTTTTAAAATTATTTTAAAAAATTTAAAAAACCTAATTTGTTCAGCATTTTGGAAAATAGTCACTTACACTGACACTGATCATGGGATAAAGCAACTGACTGGTTTTGTTTTAATTAAAACAATTACTTCTAAATGGTGAGTTGCTAGAAAAACTACTGAATTTGGATTCATGTTAATAATAATAAAGGCAGCTAACATTTATATAGCACTTACTATGTGCCAGGTACTGTGCTAAGTTTTTACAATTATCTCATTTGATCCTAACAGCAAACTTTGAAAGTGGTTACTATTATTATCCTTATTTTTACAGATGAAGAAACTGAGACAAACAGAAGTTGCCTTGAAGGTCACACAGCCAGTGAATATCTGAGACCAGATTTGACTTTGAGCCTGGCAGTAACATAACATAACATAACATAACATAACATAACATAACATAACATAATATGATATAATATAGCATAATATAATATAATGATATAATGTAATATAATAATCATATAACATCATATATTGTATCACATATTGCATCATAAAATACAATGTAATATACACAATATCATATCACACTATATAATATCATATAGCACAATATAGCATACCACAATATAACATATAATACAACATAGCATATCATATGACATTGTATAACAAAACAACAATATAATAAATAATCTATAACAATATATAAAATGCTAATCAGTATTTTAATTATCAATGATATCATAATTCTCCTTGTTTAAGTATATTCTGTCACTTCCAGTAAATGAAAACAAATTTAGAATTTGAGAGGGTTTTTTTTTTTTTTTTTTTGGACAACTATGTTCAGTTAGGCTTTCTAACTTTTCAGTCAAGCTTTTATTCCTGTTGAGGCAGACTATTTCTCAGAAATGCTCTTACCCACCTGGCTGTTGCTTCAAGACAGTAGGTGTGAACCAAGAATACATTTTCAGCTATTTATTACATCTGAAAAGGCGTCAGTGAGCCAGAAAGCCTCAGGCTGTGGTACCCAAATGCATATCTGAGCATTCTTGAGTATCTATTTTAAGGACTGCCATGAAAAAGAGAGCACCCACAGGATTTCTGATAGAAATTGCTTCAGAAATGTAGTCATGGCATCTCTTTCCTATTCTCTTTTCCAAAGTATCCAGAGGGCTAAGAAGAAAGGTTAGTGACCTAGGCAATGGTGAGCTCATCTTCAGTAGACAACTATGCCAGCCTAACAAGTTCTTTGAGGAACACCATTTTGTAGTCATGGAATCAACATGGGGAGATCAACTCGCTCTTCAAAAAGAAATTTTCCATGAGCTGGATACATAAAAAAGCAACAAGCAGCATCAAAAGCTCTCGGAAAGAGAAATCCCTTCTGTTTTGTAGTTCAGTGGAAAATCCACTAGGTTACAATCTATCCTGATAGCCTAAATCCTTCACATGAGTCTCCACTCGTAATTACATCTCCCTTTGGTGTCCACCTTAGTTGGATGAGTATACACCCCTTCTGCATCTGATAGTGGGATTCTTATGCTAATTTATGGCTTCCCTCCATAAGTTTCATTTCCTTTCTTTCACATTAGTTTAACCATATAACTCAGAGGAAACTAAACTCTCATCCAATTTTCACATTAGAACAGATTTTTATTTCTTCCACCTCAAAAGAAATGCCTAAAAGATGCAAACCTTATAGTCATATATCAATAAATCCTTAAAACAAAAAACAATAGTCCCATCTTTTATACTTAGCAAGAAAATAAAGACAAACTGGTCGAACAAATATATATATATTTTTTCCTTTTACCCCAGGTCTGCTTTTGCAAACAAAGTTCAGCTATTTTGGTCAATTGGACATAGCTTGTTAATTTTTTTTTTTCAGAGACTTAATCTTTCTGTTAATAGTACCCTTTCTACGAAAGCATTGCAGACATCTTATTGGCCAATATGCCTCCACTCAAAAGCTTTCAAACTCATGAGACAGCCAACAAAGCTGGAAACATTCATCCATCCTAAGTGCTGCTCAGCTCAGTAACCATGGTTGGAAAGAAGTACCCTCTCAAAAAAAAAAAAAAAAAAAATGGAAGCGCAACTAAGAACTTGAAATTCTGTCTCAAATTCTCCTAGGTGAGCACATGTTCCCACTGCCATAAGTAGGTACTATAGATGTTGCTGGGTGAGGAGAGAATTCTCTACCTTCTTTTATTGAAAATCCAAAGAAGACTTGGCATTGGCTAAGTCTCAAAAATATTGTTAAAAGGAAGACACTAAGACAAATCCAAGAGCTATATGAATGTAATTACAAAATACTTCTCACACAAATAAAGTCAGACCTAAACAATTGGAAAAATATCAGTTGCTCATGGTTAAGTCAAGTTAATATAATAAAAATGACAATTATGCCTAAATAAGTTTACTTGTTCAGTGCCATACTAATCAAACTGCCAAAACATTACTTGATAGAACTAGAAAAAATAATAACAAAATTCATCTGGAAGAACAAAAGGTCAAGAATATCAAGGGAATTAATGAAAAAAAAAACCCACAAAGGATGGTGGTTTAGTAATATCAAGCCTATATTATAAATCAGCAGTCATCAAAACCATTTGGTATTGGCTAAGAAATAGAGTGGTAGATCAGTGGAATAGATTAGATACACACAACATAATAACCAAGGTCTATAGCAATCTAGCATTTGATAAACCCCCAACTCCAGCTTCTGGAATAAGAGCTCATTATTTGACAAAAATTTCTGGGAAAACTGGAAATAATATGTCAGAAACTTGGCATAGATCTTTATCTCATACGCCATACCAAAATAAGGTCAAAATGGGTACATGACTTGGGCATAAAAGATGATATCATGAACAAATTAGGAGAAAGAGTTCATCTACCTCTCAGATCTTTGGAGAAGGAATTTATGACCAAAGAAGAACTAAAGAACATTATGAAAGGCAAAATGGACAACTTTGATTACAATAAATTAAAAAGAGTTTGCACAAACAAAACCATCAGAAACAAGATTAAAAGAGTAGTACAAAGCTGGGAAAAAGTATTTACAGCCAGTGTTTCTGATAAAATTCTCATTTCTAAAATATGTAAAGAATTGTGTCAGATTTGTAAGAATACAAGTCATTTCCCAATTGATACATGGTCAAAGGATATGAACAGATAATTTTCAGATGACAAATTAAAGCTATCTATAATCTTTTTTTTATTAAAAGCTTTTTATTTACAAAACATATGAGTGATTTTTCTATATTGACCTTTGCAAAACTTTTTTTTTATTCCAAGTTTTTCCCCTCCTTCCTCCCACCCCCACCCCTACCCCTAGATGACAGGTAATATAATACATGCTAAATATGTTAAATTATATGACAAATCCAATATATGTATACATATCTATACAGTTATCTTACTGTACAAGAAACATCAGATCTAGAAAGAGAGAAAAAAAAACAACCTAAGAAGAAAAACAAAATGCAGGGAAATATTCACAGAGAGTGTTAAAATGCTGTGTTGTGGTTCACACTCAGTTCCCTCAGGCCTCTCTCTGGAAGTATATGACTATCTTCATCGCTGAACAATAGGAATGGTTTGAATCACATCATTGTTGAAGAGAACCATGTCCATCAGAATCGATCATCATATAGTCTTGTTGCTGTGTATAATGTTCTCCTGGTTCTGCTGATTTCACTCAGCATCAGTTCATGAAAGTCTCTCCAGGCCTCTCTGAAATCATTCTGCTCGTTGTTTCTTACAGAACAATAATATTCCATAAGATTCATATACCATAATTTATTCAGCCATTCTCTAATTGATGGGCATCCTTTTAGTTTTCAGTTTCTTGCCACTACAAAAAGGGCTGCCACAAACATTTTAAAGCCATCTATAATCTTATGAAAAAATTCTCTAAAAACTATTGATTAGAGAAATGCAAATTAAAACAACTCTGAGGTACCACCTCCCACCTCTCAGATTGGCTAAGATGACAGCAAAAGATAATGATAAATGTTGGAGGGGATGTAATAAAACTGGGACACTAATGCATTGTTGGTGGCATTGTAAAATAATTCAACCATTCTGGAGAGCAATTTGGAACTATTCCCAAAGGGCTATAAAACTATGCATACCCTTTGACCTACCAGTGACACTACTGGGTCTGTATCCCAAGGAATCATAAAGTAAGGAAAAGGACCCACATATACAAAAATGTTTGTAGCAACTCTTTTTGTGGTAGCAAGAACTGGAAAATGAGCAGATGTTTATTAATTGGGGAATGACTGAACAAATTGTGGTATATGAAGGCAATGGAATATTATTGTTCTATAAAAAATGGTGAACAAACTGATTTTAGAAAGACCTGGTGACCCTGGACAAGTCACTCAATCCCAATTGCCTCAGGGAAAAAAAGACCTGGAAAGATTTACATGAACTGATGCTGAGTAAAACAAGCAGAACCAGAAATACATATAATAGCAAGAATGTGCCATGATCAACTATGAAAGACTTGGTTCTTCTCAGTGGTTTAGTGATCCAAAGCAATCCCAAAAGACTTTAAACAGAAAATGCCATCGGCATCAATAAAAAGAACTAAGGAAACAATGTAAATCAACACATACTATGTTTACTTCTTTTTTCTGTTTTTTTTAATCTCTCCCATAATTTCCCCCTTTTGCTCTGATTTTCCTCTCTCAACATAATTCGTAAGGCAAAATGTATTAAAAATAAATAACTTTACTAGAAAAAAAATCAATGAATGATTAAAAAAATGATTAATAAAAACCCACTAACACTGCCTTCACTCCTATAGAGTAGGAAGTTTTTCCTAGTTCAATCATCAATTATCTAACACAGCCCCTAGACACAAGGATGCATCAAGATCTGTGAGGAGTTATTGTTATACAAAGAACCAGAGGCCATGATTATTCCTAGAACAAATAAAGTAAAGCACTTTGTAAAGATGGTGTGTGTCAATTATTTTGATTGTGACATTAGGATTAATTAAACAAAAGAAAAAGTCTGAACTTAGATATTAAATGGAATTTAAAAGAAGTATAACATCAAGGAATAGGGTGGTGGTACTCTCTCTAAATCTGGCTGCATCTGAAATTTTGTACTTCGTTGTGGGTGCTACAAATTTAGAAAAGATATTAATAAGCTAGAATGTATCCTGAGAAAGACAATCCAAGTGGGAAAGAGCTTTGAGTTCATCCTAGTTAAGAATGAGTTATAGAAATTGGAGATGTTTAGCCTGGGAAAGAGAAGCTTAGCAAAGGGGAATGACAGCCATTTACAAGATGTCATGTGAAAGGAGAATTAGACAAGGTTTTCTTGGCTCTGGCCAAGCTAAGAATAATAGGTAGGAAATATAGATAGGCAAATTTAGCCTTGATATGAAAAACATTTTGACCAATTAAAGATTTCATATGGGAAAGGGCTAGTTCAGGCTATTTATATGATAGTCTTAAATCAAAAAGCAAATTTTAGAAGACATTTATTCCAAACCTTTCATTTTACATATGAAAAAAACCAAGTCTCAGATAAAATAAAATTATATGAAAAAGGTTACATAGTATCAGAAGAAGGGATTAAATCCAGTTCTTCTTAACTACAAGGCTGACACTTTGTTTATTAAACCATGCTAAGAAGTGAATTCCTTTTCAAAGGAGTTCTACAAGAAACACAAAACTAGAAGACCACTTGCTGGTAATATTATAGAGGAAATTCTGAAAAATATTTCCAATTCCAATCAGAAATTATAATCATATTACAACAGCCTTGTTGTCTAATGAGAATCAATCATTGGCTCATTCTCTCCATGACCAAAAATAGACTGGCTTCTTGATAGAGTCTGAAGAGACCTCTGACTTTCAAGAACTTGTATTTCTCAGTCAATGAGTCACTTATGTGCTAAGCCTTTTCTCTTCCAGTCTTCATACCTTTGCAGTGGCTGTTCCCCGTTCCAAAAATGGAAATCCCTCTTACCTTTACCTCACGTGATTCCTCTCTTCCTTTAAAATGTAAATCAAGCACTATCTTCTATATGAAATATTTCCTAATCTCTGCCAAATTCTAATGTTCTCCCTTTCAAACTACCTTTATTTAACTATTTTGTATGTATATTTATTTATTTACTTAATTTTATATTTGTGCTGTTTTTATCATACACACACACACACACACATACTTGTCTTCTTCTTTAGGATGCCAGTTCCTTGTAAATAGGGGTTGCCTCATTCTCTGTGCTAGTATCTCTGGTATCTAGCAGAATGTCAGCTACATTATAGGCATATAATAAGTACTGATTTATTGATTATTTTATATATAGATATATGAGAGGGAGATTTTTTTTCACCTTACAGACCAGTTTATTGCCTTATTTCCCCATGTAGGGGGGTGTGTGTGTGTGTGTGTGTGTGTGTATGTATGTGTGTGTATGTCTATGGTGTGTCCCTATGTGTCACTGTGTAATTCAAAGGGAGGCAAAATATATGTTTCTAGCTTCTTTTCTGCTCATCCTTTTACAAAGAGATGATTAATTCCTGCCATTACTTAATATTTTCTCTTCAAAGATAAGTGATACTAGGCTATACTTCTATCTATTTCCTTAAATATTATTAGTCTAGGGCATAAGAGTTTCAGGTTGAAACTAACTTCCGATTGCTATTTCAATATTAGAGGGGAAAGAGCAGCCCCATTTAAGATTTGATTCCTTCCCATCAAATACCATTTCCACAGTGAACATGCATAGCAAATAGCAAAGAAAACCATTTGCCCTAATAGTAAAACAAAAATCAGAGAAAGTGTACATAGGAGATTATATATCAGATAATACAAAGTTCTCCCATTAAAAATGAGATAACTCAGCTTGAGAGAGAGAGAGAGAGAGAGAGAGAGAGAGAGAGAGAGAGAGAGAG